>JAOTAX010030160.1:0-11500 GCA_025629825.1 Erythroxylum guanchezii
AATTATACCCGGAATTATTCATGAATGCATGTACAATTATTTTCATGTGCAGATAAATTCACTATTCACATATAAGTATATGGCATATCATGCATGAACATGGAAGGGCATCTCTAACTCTCATTAATCACTCACATTTACCATTCTAACCTTCCCATAAGTAATGAGATGTTACAGCATGAGGATCTTCATAGAGCTACATATACTAAAGATGAATGTATACATTGAAAAATTAGGCCAATTTGGTTTTTTAATGTACCATAAGTTAAGCATTGATTTAGTACTTCAATATCTAACTTAGCGCTTTTCACATTTTATCACGAATTATCATATAAACCAAACAGGATGTAATACTACCCGAACTATTTAATATGCTCAAAACTATAAAAGGATTCCTTAAGGAACCTAGTTATGTTCATACTATATATTCTTTTAAAAGAGAAAAATGAATCTAAAAGGAACAAGAACAAGAAACATAAGGCTTTAATTAAAATAGCAAAACCAACTGGAGTTATTAAAAAGAAGAACAATGATAAGGCATGTATTTGCATTATGGAGCTAATGGACACTAGAGGAGGAATTCTAATGTTTATCTTTCTAGCCTAATGGATAAGAAGCTTAAGATAGCTAAATCTTTGGGTATGTTTATGATTGAGATCAATATTTCTACTTCTATTCTTGAACCTTAGGTATTAGATAATGGATGTAACTCTCACATTTATAATGATGTGTAGATATTAATATGGAGTAGATCATTTATGGAAGGCAGTAGACCTAAAAGTTGGCAATGGAATAATAATAATTATATTAGCTATAGGAACTTATTGTTTAGTTTTTCCTCCTGATCTAGTACTAGAACTAAATAATTGTTATTATATTATATTTATTACTAGAAATATTATTTTCATAATGAATAATAATTATTATATTAGCTATAGGAACTTATTGTTTAGTTTCTCCTCATGATCTAGTATTAGAACTAAATAATTGTTATTATATTATGGCTATTATTAGAAATATTTTCCATTTATTATTTAGATTTGAATGGACTTGTATTTATGACTAAAAATAGAAGTTATTATTTTTATAAAGAAGATGTTTATTATAGCATAGATTACTTATCAATGATTTGTATGAATTAGACCTTGAACGGTTAATTCATAACATAAACAGAAAGAAAAGAAAATTAAGCAAGATTTTTTGTGATTAATAGTGTTGTAAATTAGTTCATATCAATGAAACTAAAATCATAAAGTTACATAAAGAAGGAAATTTAGATCCTATTAATTATGAATCATATGAAACTTATTAATATTATTTTCGTATAAGATGATCAAACTACCCTCTAGTTGGAAGGCGAAACATGATAATGAGTTATATAGCTTATATATTGATGTATATGGCCCTATATCTACTTGCACTAAAGGCAAGTACTCATATTTCAATACATTTATAATGTATGATTATGGATATGATTATGTGCATTTAATGAAATACAAGTATAAAGATTTTGAAAGGTTTAAAGAATTTACGCTTGACATTGAGAAACAAACTAGTAAAAGCATCAAGAAACTCAAATTGATGAAGATGAGTTTCTTGTTTACCTTAAAAAGAATGGGATTCTCTTAAAATGAACTCCACTTGGAACTCCATAACATTATAGAATATCTGAAAGGATAAATTGTACTCTATTATATATGGGATATTCTCTGATGAGTCATATAAATCTTCTTACTTATTTTTAAGGATATCCTTTGAAGTTGTTATTTACCTTCTGACAAAAGTCCCATCTAGATTAATTAATAAAACTCTATATAAGATAAGGAATGTTAGTATACCAAAGTTTTCATACCTAAAGATTTAGGATGTGATGCTTATATGAAGCATGTAATATTTGATAAGCTTCAACTTAAAGCAATATTTGACACTCTATATGCACATTTATGAGGTATATGAAAGAAAGGATCATATATAAATTTCAATCAGAATCTATTTACGAATGTGTATATGACACAATCTAAAAGTTTTAAATCCAAAAATTTTTCTAATCAGGTATCCAAGTTACAATGTCTCCCATTCATAGACTTAAGTGAACATCATAGATTTGAAACGTCCATTTTGATACATGAATCAAATAGTTTATTTTATAAGAATGTGAAAATAAGCGTTGCGTATATAGAAAGGTTAATTAAAGTGAATTCATCTTCCTAGTGCTATATGTGGATGAAATATTGTCAAAGTAAACTTAAATACTGATGCTCTAAAATGTAAAGATTTGGTTGTCCAAGGCTTCTCTATGAAGGCTATGGGAGAAGTAGCCTTTATTCTAGGAATAAAGCTATATAGAGGTAAACTAAAGAAGTTGCTTAGTTTATCCTAATCCATGTACGTAGATAAAACGTCAAAAGAGGTTTATTATAAATAAATCCAAGAGCAGATTTTTTCTATATCACTTGTGGTTTCTCTCTCGAAGAATATATGTAAAGAAATAGGAAGAGAGAGATAAAATGTGTTATAATACATATGCTTCGACTATTTGATTATTTATATATATAATGCTATATATAAGACTCGACGTTACTATACCTTAAACATAACAAACAAATATCAAACTAATCTTAGTGATAGTCACAAAATGAATTTGAAGAACGTTTTAAAGTACTTAAGAAGAACTATTCTTTTATAGAGGAAAAACCAAAAGTTTAAGGTTATATAGATCCCAGTTTTAAATTCATGATAAAAAAGGATCATAATTAGGCTACATATTAACTATAAATGGTGGTGAGATTTTTTTGGAGAGTTCCAAACTACCAACTATTGATGATTTTATGACCGAGGTAAAGTACGTTTCATTGTTTGAGGTGACAAAGTTTGCATTTTAGATAAACAAGTTTATTATCAAACTTAGAGTAGTCCCTAGCATTATTAAGCCAATAATATATCTTATATATAATCATTCCATTGCTTAAGAAAAGGAGGCCTCATAAGGGTCAAGCATGTACTTAAGAAGTTTTTCATTTAAGAAATATTTGACTAGAAGGACATTATGTTAGAGTGCGTGCTTACTGAAGAGAATCTTGCAAATCCTCTAACTAAGTTATTGCTTAAAAAGAGATACAATAGTCATATAAATGGATAGTTTCTAGGCTTAAAGTTGATTAATTTTAGTGCAAGTAGAAAATTGCTAGTTTATGCTCTTAAACTAATATGTTAGTTGTAATTTATTTATGACATTATAAATTTATTCAATAAATATGTTTATCTTTATGTATATTGTCATTTATATTTAGTGATTAATATTAAAGATAAAAGCTCTAGAATAATTAATGGATAATTGAAACTATGATCAGATTATAGTTATGAGATTCAAACTCCAATTAGGAATTATTCCTAAATTATTTTCTAGCTATAGTTCTTTTAAGACAAGATATTGATGCAATAGTGAAATTAATGCAAATTATATTTCTTTTGAATAAATAAAATAATTAATTTCATAAATTAAAGTATGACGATACTTAAATAAGTATATGAGTGCTTATTGTAAAAGAATTTCCTTATTATGATGAGTGCATAATTGATTCTTATACTTGAGCTGATTAAGGTATCTCATAAATGAATTACTATGTTTTGATGCTACTTATGACCTATTATATTTAAGGTAATTCAATCAATAGTATTTGGATATGATATGAAATATAAAACATTATTAAGTAAGTCAGTAAAGGATCACCATAAAGTAATTAGAGACAATGTTCTATTATTCTTTACTAGTAATGATTTAGAGACTATACGACTAGAATGAATTGATATTTGAAAAGATATTTTCAAATATGAACTATAAATCATTGCTAATTTGTAAGAATGAATGATTGGACTTAAATCAAGTAGACATTAATTCTTACTATATGTTTAAGTGGAATATTTGATGGAAAATAATTAAATTATACATTATAACTATGGATGGATATTTTAAGTCAAACCACTTTGACGTTCCTAATATTTAGGTGGTGATGATATATTGTTAGAAATAAATCTTGATCCACAATTATAAATTGCATAATTGGATAATTAAAGAAAATAAAAAATTTAAAGAAATAAGACTTTATTATGGTTTAGCGCTTTAAAAAAATCCTAAAACTAAAATTATTTTTATTTTTTTATAGTTAATAATTTTTTTATAGAACTCCTTTTACGAGACTTCCATACACTCATGGCAAATTATGATACTACTTATTGAACATATAACGGCATGATGCTATAATATGAGCTATACAATAATGAGCTGCTTTTTGATTCTTTGGATATGTTTATGCTATAAGACACTCACTTGGGGACTTCTTACTTTAGTTGGTCTAAAAGTCTCTAGTAATTTGTGTAAAAGGATATAATTTATTGTCAAAGAAAATGTGTTTCTTTCTTTCCTTCTGGAAAGACAAACATGCAAGTTCAACTCTCTTATTAAAATAGTTATTCACAAGGCACATGTGACTAGTAGGAGCATATGTGGACCAATAAGAAACTATTAACATGGATGGTTTATCTGGACTCGACCCAAATTGCCTAACATATGATCCCTCTAAAACCATGCCTAAACCATTTTATCTTTTATACAAAATTTTTATTCAATACTTGCATATAAGTCCCCGTGTGCGGTGTGCCTCGTCATTAACTCTTTTAACGAAAGCGTCATACAAGAAGTTCTACAGAAAATTTAAAACCACAAGGATTTATTTGTTAATTTTAAAGCTTAAGAGTTTTTTTTGGGAAGTGTTAAACCAAGCCTCGTGTGTTTAACCCTAAATTAAAACGATTTTAAATTTACTTAATTATAATTAGAATTTATAATTGTTTTTAATATATTAGCAACATAATAAGTGACATATACAGAAAAATAAAATAAAATATTAATATAAATTATGTTAGATTCAATTATAAAATTTAAGAAACTTCAAAAAATAAACATGAGATATTTGATTTTATTCATATTACATTCTAATTATATAATTATAGTTAGACTTTACTTATAATTTAGAGATTAATTTTAATTGGATTTAGTAATACCTTATCTTTTTCCATAAAAGCGGAAGATAGTAAAGGCGCCAATGCTCTTGTCAATTCATATCTAAAAGTTAAAGAGTTCTCTTTCTTTTATCTTTGGATAATCTTAGAGAATGGACAATAAAGTAGCTTATGGTTGGCTCCTTCATCAAAGAAGAACAAGTTTTTTAGGATACTAACTTAGGTTTGTTTTTTAACCTTTTATTTCCTTATTTTATTATAATGATCATTTAGGAAATTGTAAAAATTATTTTAGTATATCCATCATATGTTCCTAGTTAATTTCTTAATAAGCAAAAGATACACGATAGACACATGCATGAAATGAGCTTGATTTACCCACCTCAATTTGCCCTAATTTATTTATTCAAGCATGGTGACTTTAGGGCATTTGTTATGGTTCTCATTTTCAGGATGTCATTACTTGAGTCATCTATAAGCCTCAAAGGTATTTAATAGATAAGATTCATTTTAATTATAAGGATAAGATCAATCAAAATAAGGTTAATTCAAATGGAGAGGTTGAATCTCAACTAAAGATTAGTTTTTTTTTTTAAATTCAAAGGTTTCATTAACAAAAAAATAGAAATACGTAGTAAATGTTTCCATACATACCCCAATGCACATGCCACTGAAGAACATATTAAGCCCTTTTAACCTAAACAAACTACAAAAAATGCGTCGTATGGAGAAATAACTCCTTATTGTCATTGGATAAAAGCAGAAGACTAGAACAAATGACAACGTTTGGCCAAGACAACTACAAATTTAAGAAAAGTTTCTCAACACTTTTTGAGAGTCTTTGAAAGGTTACCCAATTAGGGTTTCCTTCTTCAAAAACGGCCTAGCATTATGGGAGATCAGTGGAGATGCTCCATCTCTAAGTATACTGAAATGTGTTCAGATAAGGTAAACCCTAAATTCGTGTGTATCTACTTTAAATCATCATTGAGTTGCTAACTTGATGTTAAATTTTAGGATTTGGAGGTGGACAGTGGGGAAGCTTCCATTGAAGAGCTCACTGATGAGTTTCCTTTCATAAATCTATCGCCTTGCATACCCTTCTTAGTTTTATACTATCGAAATCTGATAGGGTTGCTTAAGGATCAGATTTAATGCATAATTAAACCCTTTCTCTAATACCCATTACATAAGCTTCTATTGTATAACATAGATGTATATCCATGAACTCTTGATAAGTGATATCTTCGTTAACTACTAGCCTTAGAGCAGAAATCTATAGGCTCCAAGAGAGGGCCTTTCTTCTGCTACATTTTTTCCCCAACTAATTGATATTACATTGTTTTCTGATATTGGCTACTGTAAGGCCAATGAGAGAACTTAGACTTCTTGATTTCCCTGCAAATCTTCTATTGTTTCACTCTTTCTGAAATTCTTGAAGACATGTTGCTACAGCCACCATAATTATTTCCTTGTCATAGTTAGACATGGGCATTTGAGTTATCTAATGTAACATATCTACTAGATAGATATCAGTAGGGGCACATAGATTATAAATCCTAACCCATATCTCTTTACAAAAATTACCCTAAAAGAATAGATGATCTCTGTTTTCCTTTTCTAAGTTGCATAGTATACAATGCTTAGAAGAGGATAAGAACTTCAGTCTATCCATAGTGCTTAATTTATTCAGCACAGCTAACCAAAGTAGAAAGCTGGTATTTGGTCTTAACACCTTGCTCCAAACCAGCTTGCACCATTCAATACTTATTCCTACCCCATTCATTAGCTTTTTTGCTTTTCTATTAGGTATATTCAAAACCAATTGTCCTTTCCATAAATAAATATCCTCCTCTCCCAGTGGTCAATATTGAGGAATTGGTAGTAATCTCATCTCTTCTAAGGAGAGAGACTAATTGCCATTTTGTATTATCTTTTAAACCTTGGCTTTCTTAGAGAATCTTACCAATAAATCTCTTGCCATCTGATTATGAATTAGGGCTCTATGACCTCTTTAATTATCGTACCATAAAGAGATTCGACCCCCTACTCCTACTCTACATGTAACAAATGGCTGAACATCTTCCCTCAACTTAAGAATTTGGTTGAAAAACCAGGAGAAGCTCTCTTTAGGACTGAGTACCTAAAAACTATCTCCCTTTAATACGTAGTGATGAATCCATTTGATCCACAATGATTCTTTTCCACTTAGAATTCTCAAAATTCTTTTGGTCATTTGAATTGATTGCTCTTACTAATTGACTCCAACCCTAACCCACCCACATTCTTCGATTAGCAAATGAACTTCCAGTTCTCCTTAGCAAAGCCTTTCTTACCATTTCCTTTACTCTATAGAAAATGCTTCATTAGTTTTTCTGTTGTTTTAACCATGCCTTTTGAGAGAAAAATATAGGAGCACCAATAGGATTGCATAGACATACTAACAAACTTCAAAAATTGAAATTTACCTCCATAAGAAAGGGTTCTATTAGTCCAAGACCCTAGCCTTGTTTGAATTTTTTTCAATAAGAGGGAGGCATTCCCTATCTTAGGCACCAAGAAGAGATAGGGATCCTTAAATACATAAAAGGAGGATCTTGTTTTTTCATTCCAGTAATTTGTGACAATGATTCGAAGAGGTGAGCAGCACTTTTTGACAAAAGGAAATAGCTCTTGTGAAAGTTGATTCCCAATCCAGACAACTCCTTAAATCTTTGTAGGGTATTCATTAGTATGGAAACTACAGGATTGTTGGCTTTGCTTAAGAGAATAAGATCATCTGCAAAACATAAACTAGTTAGGGAAAGTTTCTTACATTTGGTGCGATATTTGAAATTGGAGGCTGTTGAAATGTTATGTTTTAGTAGAAAGGTGAGAACTTCCATGCAAATTAGGAATAGATAAAGGGACAGAGGATCCCCTGACCTAATTCCTCTTTTGCCTTTAATCAACTCTATGGGGCTGCCTTTAATCAAAATCCCAAAAGAGATGGTGGTAATGCATTCTTGAATCCAGTTTGTCAACAATTGAGGAATCTCATAACTTCCATAGTTTGTAATAAGAACCTCCATTGGACACTATCGAAATCTTTTTGTAAATCCACTTTAATTGCACAGTTTTGAGGGGTTTTACTTCTAGTATACCCTTTCAAGAGTTCTTGCAAAATAAGATGGATTAAAACTTAACTTATATTGTTGGATTACAACTCTAGTTTAAATGATCACTTGTAAAAGGGAGACACCTTAAATTAAGTGAGGAGATAACCTATTCACTTTGAGAATTCTCATCTTATACCTGTCATCCTTTGATCTTATTGATTTGAGTGTCAATAACAAAAAATAACCAAGTGCAAGTCTCATTAATACGTGAGGTTTTGGGAAGTCTAGTAATACGCGGTCTTACCTTTAATTGGTCGAGAGATTATTTTTAATAGATCCGTAGAAATACATATATATACATATACATATTAAAATAGTAAAGTAATAATAATTAAAAATGAATAAAAACAAAAAGATGATGATGATGATGATGATGATGATAATTAAATGTAATAAATAAATACGTATAAATAAAAATATAAAATAAGTAATAAAATAAAAATAAAAAAAGTCATTATAAGAAAATATTTAAACTAAGTAAGAAGACGTTTAGGCTAAATAATTAAGAGGAAAGTATTATATATTACTGATACAAATGATAGACATTTCAAGTTTTAACAAATAGAATGCAAATTTACCAACTCAATGGTTAAAAAACACACTTGTTCTCCAAAAAAGCGACATCCACCAATATTCTACAATCGAACATTGAAACACAGAATCTTTTGATTCCAATCACTACGTTGTTACTTGAAATTAAGCATGCAATAGTTGAGATTGATTTAAAAAGACTGCTATTCAAATTCATCATAAAATAAATATGCCTTTCATGTTTTTCCCCACAAATTTGAACAAGGTTGCATTACTATGCACCTATGATAGCCTACTTGTCATTGCTAAGGTTTTCAAATTCTCAAGAAAGTAATATATCTCATATGTACAAGGAATGCAAGTTTACCTTGACTTTATATGTAGATATAGTATTCTGAATTATCATTGCTATTTCATTGACAAAATGCATTGAGTACCTCCCATCCCTAACTTTTCCCTCAGTAATGATATTAACTAACCAAAGAAAGGAATACAATTAGTCAATTAGGAAGATCCCATACTCTATAAGTAAATTAAAAAGACATCCTATAAGTGTTATAAACTGCAATAAACTAGAGGCAAGCAATTAAAAATCCAAGGAATTGAACGACCTAGATCTTAAGTAAAGAGTCTCCCTGATAGTATGCAAGATCATAGAAGTTGTCTCCTTCTCAGTAGCAAATTTGTTCTTTAATCTCCTGTTATTCCTTTCATTCCAAAATCCATGGAGAGGGGACCCCAAAGAAATGAAATAAACCTCCAAGGTGTCATAATGGTTTTTAGTATGCTTAACTAACCATTGAATGGCTTCTAAGAGAGAATCACATGTGAGATCCCAATGATAGAATTGTTTGATCTTTTTCGAAAACAAAGATGCAAAAAAAAAGTTAAAAAATAAATGATCCCTCGTTTCATCACAATCCCTACATAAGATACAAGTCCTATCTAATGTTAAAAAGAGCATACTATCTAGAGTATTTAGTCTGTTTTTCATTAAAAGCCACAATAGAAATGAGTTTCTAAAATTAGAAACTTTCCAAACAATAGTGTACCGGTTCAACTTAGGACCAAGAGGTTGCATCAAATTCCCAATTTGCTTGCTGAACATATTAGAAATAAGCTTACCCTTCCAGAAGAAACTGTTTGAATGGAGAATGTCAGGTTGATAGATAGGTGTATAGTTCAACAATACTATTGAACACAAGATCCTTAATAGAAACTTTGGAAGACTAAAACACAACATCCTTTTTCTATTAAAGACCAAAAACTTAATTATTTGATTACGCAAACCTAAAAAATCCAATAGTTCCACCTAAGTTTTGATATAAGAAATATTGAGAAAAATAAGTAAACAATATTTAAGAACAACACAATTTCTATAAATGCATATGCTCAATTCGTTTACATTAATAATTTCTTAAAGTTTTAAGAATGAGATAATTATTTCTTAAAGTAAAATGGCTAATATAGTTAGGATAAAATATCTTTGCTTCCATAATATAAACTTTACACTATGATACAAAATGCATTACTTTTATATCGAAGTTTTTTCATTACAAGATATTTTTTAAAAAATATAGAATAAATTTTATAAATATATCTCTAAAGGAAACTATATTAACAACAGTTCATTTAAGTTAGCAATGCTTCTAATTATAAAATATAAGTTTAAGTAATTTTATTTTTAATAATATATTCAGACATTCATACAAATGTTGATTAGAGTTTAAATTGTATTAATACTACATTATTTATTTTAAAACATAATTTTAATTAAATCTTATGACTAGATAACTTTATGGATTTATATTAAATATTTTATGCAGAATTACATAATTTATTCAATTTCTCTAAAATATATGTCTAAATGAAAAAGAGAAGTCAAATGTGTAAATCATAGCTTAACGCTTTACGAAAAGCAAAAATTAGAATTTTCTCAATTTTATAAGAGTGTTAATTATTAAAATATTATATTAATAATTGTAATGAGGTTATCTTCCCCTCTACCCTATTCTCTTCTCCTCCGACTAAAACCCAGCTCGACCCTAAATTTATTCCCAGAATAGTCTCGTCATCTAACTCGAATGTTCAAACACCAACTTAATAGACTCAAGCCTCACCGAGAAGAACATTCATGCATTAACGTATGTATTCGAATCCATAAGGAACTCAGTGCCTTACTTTCTTAGGAAACTTTTTGCTTTTAGCTTATTCATGAGGGTTTTAATAAACAACTTGGTTCGATCAGTACTAGAGATGGTGGTAGTTCCAGAGAAATTACAGCCCTTAATTTCTCACTCTTCAATTTTTCACTTGGAAACAACACATTCCCCTACGTCAACTTGCTCAAAAATGTCACCACCGAAGCCACCACTTGGACTCTCTTTCCTACTGCCGTCGGAACAACAACCAAACTCTCTTTCACACTCCCACCGTCACCCGTCCCCACTTCCATTCCGACCACCAGACCCTGCTCTTTCGTTCTCTACAACTTAGACCCGAAACAACTTACAGCCCTCTAGTCTCTAGACTAACATCCCCACCGCAAGAGATCCCTTCTATTCAACCTTCTTACAACCTCATTATCTATGACGCCTCCTTTCCGTTTCGCTTTCTCATCTTTCTGCATCTCCTTTCGAGTTAGATAGATCGTGGGATTATCTTAATTTGAGAGTCTCAAGTTTGTTTTTGATGGTTTATGCCCTACAGCCAATAGCTTTGGTTGTAGTTTAGTGACAAATTATTTAAAGGCATTCTTTATCTTGTACATGTTTAGATGTATATGATAAAGT
>JAOTAX010030169.1:0-11500 GCA_025629825.1 Erythroxylum guanchezii
TAAGTGAACTCAAGTTAAACATTAAGTATGTTTGAACTATCATCTGTATGGTATTTCTTGAATGAAAGATGTTCAAGATTAAACGAAGTGGGTAAATACCGTAGCACATGACTCTTACCATGTGTGCACAACTGACCACAAAAGGGATTAATGTAAGTCGCAAGATTTTATCTTACATTGTGTGAGACCCTTGAGATTTAGAAGAACCTCATCATATACCCTTATGACTCTTGTTTCATTCTTGAGAATTGAATTTAAGGTTTGCTACTTTAAGTTATTGCCAAAAGATCATACAAGATCTGATCATATGGAATAATTCTAGGAAGCAAATTAAATTTAATTCAAAAGAGAATTGAGAATAGAGGAAGGTCATTTAATTTAGATCATTGACTCGCATGAAAAGTATTCATAAATGGCCATCGTCTCTTTAGTAGAGAACTTGAATATAGTCATGACTCAAGAAACTAAATGAGATCAAAGGAAAAATGCAAATGCGAGATATGACCTAGGGTATAGCATATAATATCTACTCAACTACTCATAAGTCCCAGGATCAATTTGTTAAATCGAGATGTCATATACTCCTAATAGATATATGGCACTATGCTCTCGTCGTATGCTGGTCACACCGTTTATTGAATAAGTATAAGTACTGCAAAATTTTGTAAACCCATCATGTGTGAGTGGGAGATGGTGACTTATATACGCCTATGATGGGTATAATAGTCATCATTCTTGAATAACTACTAAAGGTAGTTATATACAGAAATATATGAAGGCAACTTTTGAGGAAAAAAAAACTCTATCTCTGCATGTATTGATTTCATGCTGGTTTTTTCAATCTTAAAGTTTACAAATAAGGAGAAGGAGATTTCTACAGTAGAAATTGAAATAGAAAGTGCTTTAACCGTTGGAACTACAACAATCAACCAAGTATGTGTTTTTTTTATGCATATAAAATTGATCCTATGTTTAACATAATCTTTGTGACTATGTTTTGATCTGTTAATTTATAACAAGAACACTTGGGGAGTTAACTTCATCTTTAGAGGTTAAAATTAAATCATCTAAAAAATCTAAGTTGGTAAGCTTCGCTTTCCTATATTTGGAGTAAAACTTGAAATGCTTCTTTTAGGAAATAGCCAGCTTAATGAGCTCTCTATAGCTAAAGTGATACAACTCTCCCAGGAGCCAGGATCCTCTGTCCATTTTACCCTGTCCCATGAATCTCAACCATCTATTTATGTGGGTCCTGCATGGGCCCTGCATAAATAGATGGCTGAGATTCATGGGACAGGATAGGGACAGAATAAAATGGACAGAGGATCTCGTCCGCTCTCACAGTATTCTTCACGAATAGAAAGCCTTCCTTTACAATAATGAATTTATGGGCACAACTTAACTGGAAGCGATTTTGAATATAGGAAGTTTTTTTTATTACAAAGGAAAAAAAAACAACACAACAACACAAACATCCTAACAAACACGGAGATCTGTGGTATAAAGCTCCTTGCTTATCACGGTTTATGTGAGCCATGTCTAACGTCGGAGGCTCCTGAAGAATATGTAGGCCTGGGCTAGATAAAGCTGCGAGAGAGACCAGGTTATTCGCACACTGGTTCCTTTCGCGATACACATGTTGAATATAGGAAGTTTTGATAATGATGATAACATTTTTGTCTTTAAAATTGAAACTAGAACTCAAGCATTAAAGATTATGAAAACTAGGTAATGGTAGTAGTTGAATATTAGATCATTGATTTTGTAAATGTGGAATCCAGGACCCCAACTTTGGAATATGAAGTTGGGATTCATGTTAGACTTTCACAAAGAACTTTTATTTTTTTTTAAAAAAAAGAAATTTCCTTTTTATTACTAAACAAAATTTCCTTATGCCTTTTTCTTGAATTATTTGTCTATGTTTTCCAAAAGTTCTTGTGGAATACTTTTTATTTTAGATTATTAGAGTTTTTATATTTTAAATTTTTCTTTACACCTACAATTGATTGAATAAGGACACATCGGTTTTGAATATTAGAATTTTTTGCTCGACTTTGTGTTTCTAAATTTCAAATGAAAAGTCATACTTGATTATGTACTACTTTTGCCGTTAGAATCAAGCTTGGGTGTTTGACAAATTGAAACCACATTCTTTCAGTAAGTGTTATTTAATCGAGTTAGATTAAAGTGAAAAGAACCTGGAAAGGGATTATTGAAATTCAAGAACATATATTTAGATGGTCCTTTTAAATCAGTGCAGACAACGTCTATATTCTTCCAGGGCTAGCTATCAGAGAGAGAGTCATGAATGTAAAAGAGACAAGTGGGTTTTGTTTTATGAAAGAGAATTCATTAATTTTGATTCATAAATCATATGAGTTAACATAAAAACAAAATTTCAATGGATAAAACTAAATAATTATAAAAGTTGATTACTAAAAAAGTAAAAGTACTAACTTATGAAACATAGGACAACCAAAAGTTCTATCATCCTTATTTTTTATATTAATTCAATTTCTTAAATTTAGTGCAAAATATGACATCAACAACTATTGTCATTCAACCCTTTTACTTGGATTGATTTAGATAATCCGGTGGGCATTGGTTGGTAGATTTACCAATTTTTAATTGATCTATAGCACCTTTAAAAGTTGGTTAGCTTTGTGTGACACTAAGAATAGAAACATCATAAATTGAGAACTCCATTAAGCTTAATACTAATACTTGATATTAAAACAAGGATGAGTGTTAAAAACTTAGTTCCGTCAAACTTTCTATTTTTGGAAAGTTAACTTTTACGAATGTTTTGTTACTATCCTGGTACGAGCTCTTGGTGCGACCCCTTGCGGAGCCTTACCAACTTGGAATGCCATTCAATGGACTTGTAATCCCCTGGGGATGTTAGTGACGAAGAAAATGGAGTAAACCTCTCTCAGGAAGAGTTGTCAGTGCTAGCTTCTGTAGTTCAAGGTGTTAGGAACGGTGGAGTTTCTGCTCTAGTGAGTTGCACCATAGGAAATGACAAATATGGGGAATCTTTAGCCCACTAACCTGTCAAAGCCTGGAAAAACATAATAGACATTTAACAGCATAATGGAAAACTTAAACATTTCCAAAAGGTCACGATGGATGGTATTCTTACACCACCTATGGAGTTACTCAAAGTTGGAGCTTCTGTGTGATCTTTAGCTCTAGTAGGGTTCTTTTAGAGTAAAAGACCTTTGTTTCCAGTAGTTAAAGCCTCGGTTATAACTAGATGGAGCAAGAAGGATCTAGAGAAGACTATGCTTATGAACGATGGTTCCCTTTTATTTAAATTTAGCTCTGAAAAAGTCTGAGTGAGATATTGGAGCAAAGTCTTTGGCATGTGGGAGGTCAACCTATGTTTATCAAAAAGTGGAAGCAACGTGTTGAACGTGATAGGGGAAATATTGGTATAACCTTTTTGTTGGGAATCATTCATTAAACCATTGTTGGAATCTATTTATCCTTAGTAGAATTTAATCCAACTTCTACTAAGTAGCCTAATTGGTACTTGATTAGGATTCTACCTCCTCACATAACTAAATCCTTCCTTAATTAGACTTACCCTTCTTAAATGATTGGACCTCTTCTATGTGCCTAAAATACATGACCCTATAAAAGATTAGTTTGTTTGCTGGATCAACTTAGGCTTGCTTTGTACACTTATTATGGGTGTACAAAATTATGATTCTTCAAAAATCAAGATCGTTTTGATATTATAACATGATTAATCTATAAACATACTAAATCATTAATCACTAATCAAAGCTTATTATGGAACTTGATTTTTCTTTTATTAACCATTTCACAAAATTTATTTCTAAAATAAGTTATTGAAAATCACTTTAGTCGTACAAGTATATAATCTCTTATTGTATCCATGCGAACAAATTTAGAGAACTCTACAAGTATTATAGAGAGTGGTATCCCAAAAGTGTTAGCTCTTATAAAGTTTACACTCATTTATAATAGATCTTAGACCTTTTAGTAACTGTATTGAAATATAATTGTAATTAAAATTAAAATTTAATTAGAACTATATCTAATTCTATTTAAATTCTAATTAGTTTCAAATAAGATTTTAATATCTAATATTGATTATTTTAAAATATCTTATATTTAACTTTAAAGTTTCTTTTAATTTATAATCAAGTGTAATATTATTAAATCACATTTTCTCTTTTTAACCATTTTTTGTGTGTGGCTTACAGGTGCTTAAATATGTTCATAATGTATATAAATTATAATCCTAAATTATGTTTATGATTAGATAAATCAAACTACTATAATTTATCTTTAATTCTAATTAACAATTTACATCAATATATTAAGTTTGACATCTAGCAACGCATTATAATTACCTAATATTATATATGTCAATATAGTTTTGACTAATCTTTCTATATATAATTTTTATGTATAATTTGATCATTTCTTCATATAATAATTTAATTAGACATGAAAGTAAATTAATATCTACTTCATTGGAGACGAATCATATTAGTTATCTAGCATTAGTAATTGATTTTATAATGATTTGACAACTATTTTAAAGTGTCATCTCACCTTAATTAAGTATTTCTTAAATCAATAGTATAAAGAACAATGAAATATTCTCTCTAATTATTTAGAGTGACAAATCCTATATCAATCTTTCTATTACCTTTATATAATTTATGATATATCTAATGATTATCAATCAAATTACTTTTACATAACAATCATTATATGAGATAATTTAGACATCTCAAGAAAAAGAATCACTTATATAATCATCAAATGAGTATTTTTGTAGATATATAAGTAATGTTTCGTATAAAATTCTCATGTCGAATTGGTTCTGTGAACTTGTTCTCTAATAAGCATTCACACATTTGTTTAAGTATTTTTATACTTTAGTATATAAGATCGACTACTTCTTTTGTAAGTAATAAATATAACTGGTGTTTCACTATATTAATGTCCAGTATTAATAAAATAACAACTATGAATAATTTAATAATAATACCAAGATATAATATGAATTTCATAATTATAATCTAATTATAATTTATTTGCAAAATATATTTATTCCATGAACTTTATCTTATAGGTTAGTTAATTAAAGACGAAAGGTTCAATTTACCCTCTAACATTTGGCAAAAGGTCTAAGATGACACATGTTGTTATCTTTAATACTAGTTTACCCTATAATATTTTCAAAATGGAACAATCTGCACAAAAAATGCTAACTTCGTCAAATAAACGTTACATTCCTTTTAAGTTTGGCCACCTGGGCAAGTCACATAAAGGTCAGTTGCTATTATTGTAGGTGATGTGTATATGAATAATAATTTCATATTTTTAAATTAATTAATTAATATTTTCCAAAAATTAAAATTAATTTACATATGTTTTTCCCTAAATCATAACCCGATTGAATTCCTAATTTTACCCTAATTTTCATATATTTTGCCTAACTTAGTTGAATCCCTTCGTGTTTCTTTTTACTTCTTCTTTATCTAGCTTCTAGCATCTTCATTCTCCACTCACTAGATGCATCTTTGTTCTCTAATTGCCCTAGTCAAGGCATCTTCATTCTGCAGTCACTCCAGTCGTAGCTTCGTTCTCTAGTTCAGATATGACTTTACTCTCCACTCACATTTTTATATGTGTTTATTTTTTTATGGCCCATAAATAAAGAATTATTTGTGTTTAAAGTACTAACATTCTTATAGAGCCGGAGATAGTGGAGGAAAGTGGTAATATATGGATATGCTTCCAAGCTCGATTAGAATATTCACACTTAAATAAAAGATGATCTATTGATTAAGGTGATCTTTTGCAAAGCTTGCAGCTGAAGTTACAAATGTTGTTAGCAGGGTTTCGGTAAATTCCTACTATACTAAACCAACTTACTAGATAGAATTTTTTGTTAAGGCTGTTGAATTAATTGTTATAAACTAACATAACTTTGGTATGTGTTTGTATCATTTGGGCCATTTATGGGATGGACATTATATTACTAATCTTACCATGGGCCCTTGGATCTATTTATAAATTTCACCTAAGCCTACCCATTGGGTTTATGGTCTACTACAATGTGTTTGCTTTAACCTAATTGATGTACTCTTGAGGGTGACCTTCTAGCTTGTCGTGTAGGGTTATTTTTGACGGCATTATAGTGGTGTGAGTAAGAAATTGGCGAGTTGGATTCAACAAACCCATGTATTCTGTCTTCTGTTGTGTTTGGATTTTTGTGTGGTAGAAAACCATGGCTTCCAATCAACTTTCAACACCTTTAGCTAGTAATTTTTCAATTATATTGTTTATACATGCTTCAAAGCTACAGAGTCTAATTACTATCTTTGTTAAATTTTCTATCAATTGGTATCAGAGCCAAATTCATAAGTTTTGAAGCTGTTATTTTTGTTCTTCATTCGTATATATATATAACTTTGATATTATTTTATACCCATTTTTGTAAACTCTTATTAACAATGGGTATGTTGTTTCTTTGAGCAAAAATACACCACATGTTGTTTATATATGCATTAACATGTGTTTTAGCAGACAAGCTTTTGCAATAAAAATTGTTGAAATAAGTGAGTTTTTCATAATACCATTCATGGCTAAAACCTTTTGTTCTCATATCTCCTTTGGGTGAGTTTTTTGTTAAAATAGATCTTATAGATTATTTAATCTTTGGAAGAGGAGCAAAATCCCTCTCAAATGGTTGATAACGACTTTCCCAATGGTTAAATACAGTTGGGTCGGGCCATCAATAATCCATAGGTCGTTTGACCCATCTGGAGGTTAAAGATGAATTATTTATAGCTTTGCCATAATAGCTGATTGAACCCAAGTTTCCTATATCATTTGGTGATAATTTCATGGTTTTTGTTATACTTTTTGGCCCTTATTGTCGGATATTGTGCTTAATTTAGCTCATGAGTACTTGTTTTAAATTAATGTAGTTTGAAGGCAAAATTGTCATAAATAATTAGTAATTGCTTTAAATTGATTTTTAGAGCAATTGATACTGCAAACTACTATTTTTCATTATAGGACATTCAAGAAGTAAAGCCAAAGAGTGAAGACCAAGAACACAAGTCAACAAGGCAATAGGCGACAAGCAAAGTTCGCCGTGGCGAGGATGATGTTTCGTCGCGGCGAAATCAAAAAATCTGTGAAAAACCTTTCGGGCAAAGTTCGTCGTGGTGAGGATAAAGTTTTCTTTGCGGAGAAAACGACAGATTATTGAAGAAATCTTTTGGGAAAAGTTCGCCGCGGCAAACCTTCAAAGACCCGAACCATTTTTGGAAGTTTTACCTACTGTGCAAACTCGACCCGACAACCCGTTTTGAAAAGAAACCTATTTTGGGATAAGTTGGAGAAAGCTGAACTATATATTGATTCATATTCCATCACCTATCACATCCACGTTTCTCTCATCTCTCATCTCTCTCTCATCCTTCCTACATTTTCATCGTCGACTTCCACCATGGGTAGCTTGGATTCTTTCCTAGTTGTCAGGCTTCTGGTTGCAATGCATGGCTAGGCATTTTTCTCTCCTTTTGAAGATGTAGCAATGGCTAGAGTTCAATGAGCTTAAAAGGGGAGTAACTTAATCTATGGTTTAGCTATGATTTATGAATTCCTAGGTTTATGATTTATAATTTGTAGTTAAACATACTTGATTATAATTTAATCAAGTGTTGGATATTCAATGCGTGGTTTGGATTTGTTTATGTAGAACGTCTAGCTTAAATATATGAAGTCTCATATATGTCTATTTGTGATCTTGTTGATTCTCTTTCATCTTGCATAGTTGTGTTTGATATTGAGATGATTCTAGATTCCAAAGTGATTTGTTGCATGGACTTATCCACTAGACATACTAAGAGCATTTAACAAGGTTTTAAGAAATGGAGTCCTATTGATTAAGATCTTGGACTTAAAGTGTTCTTTAAGGTTTACCTATTTGAAACTTAGTGATTTCCACTCCCATCAAATTAGTTTTGAACTATGATAGCCAAAGCCCATTTTCAAGAGGATTCTATCACTTGTTTACTCACTTGTTTTAATCGTTCCGTTTTCTATTCCCAAAAATAAAAAAAATACAATTTACATACTTTTTACAATTCATTTTATTTCAATTAATGTTTTCAAAGATCAAACACCCCTTTTCCTGAATTAGTTTGCATAGCATGACATATAGGTTAACTTAGGTCCATTCATTTAGGTTCCAATTAAGTGAAACGATCCGAGGTTGCACCCTATATTGTAATCCTTGGATTATTTTTTATTTGACCTCCAAGGGTAAGAACAAAGGTCCGAATCAACAGTTTATTTACAATTTTGCCATCTCATATTATTTACAGTTTTGCCATCTTAAGTGATTTATAGCTTTGCCATCTTAAGTGATTTATAGTTTTGCATTAATAATAATAATGACAATGTTAAAATATGTATATACATTGTTAAATATTAGAATTGTGATGTCGTTATCTTAGGGATTTTTAGGCATGATTCATTTATAATTCAATTATATATTTTATCCAATTACATGATATCTTAGCCATATTTTTGGATAACTTTATGTATTTTTTTGACTAGTTATCTTTTATTTAATATAAATTTTTTTAAATATTTTATCATATTTTTGTGTGCTTATAAACTTGCCTCTCGTAAGTCTAGGCATTCGAATATTTTTGTCGATATATATATTTAAATTTTATCAATTTTTACCAAGATCCATATGAGCAACAAAGTTATCCTATTGATAAATTCATTGTTTGGTAGGATGCTTAGATTACTGAAGAGAATATATTGAATTTTAGGAATCAACACAATTTTACTATCCTAGCAATAGTCGATTGATGCATTTGGTTGTGATATTTAATGTACTACTTTTGCTTGTGAATGAGTTTATTTTTAATGCTCAGTGGACTCTAGCATTCTATGATCACTTTTATGGATCATTTTGAGAAAGTTGGAGAAGAGCGAATAGTATGATCCTGAGTTACATGCATATTAATGTTGCTCTTTTTTTTTTCTTCAGCTTTGAGTAGTCCTCAATTCTCTGCCATTTTGAAGCTTAATGGGACTATTAAAAAACAATGGGTTGAATCTCTCATGATGAACTGAACTATTATGAAATTGTATATAGCCTTGACAGAATACTCTCCTCCTGAACCTAATAATGAGTCTTCTATTAATGATAAGAAGCTTTATGATGAATGGGAGTACTTGAATCGGTGTTGTTTGATGATTATGAGGTATCATGTGGAGGTATCAATACGTGATAGCATTCCAAAAACTATGAACGCCAAGGAATTTCTTGAGGCCATCAATAAGAAATACAAGAAATTCTCCAAGAATGAAATCAATGAACTCTTGAGCACTTTGCAGTCCACAATTTATGATGGCGTTAGTGGGATTAGAGAGCATATCGACAAAATTGTGGCTTGTTATCATAAGATTAAGGCAATTGGTATGGAGCTCGATGAGGACTATATTGTGTGGTTTATCATAGGGTCTCTTCCATCTTAGTTTGATTCCATTAGGTCAAGCTACAATGCTCAAAAAGAGTAATAGACCATAGAGGAGATGACTACTATTCTTGCAAAGGAGGAGGAGAACATGAAAAAGGTAAGGGCAAGAAGTGTGGCAATGGTTACAAACTAGAATTACAATGGCCAAAATAAAAGAAGGAAGTTTTAACCAAAGAATACCAATAACAACAAGCCTTTTAAGAAACAAAATGCGAGTAATAAAGGGAATAGACAAGGAGTAGTCTTAGCTTCAAATGTTTCCAAGATTGAGGGTTTCAAAGGAAAATGCAATTACTGCCAAACGTTTGGGAATAAGAAGACAGATTTCAAAAAGCTTAAGGCTAAATTGGAAAAGAAAGGTAATCTTTTATAATGGTTTGCTTGGAATGCAATATCGTTGATGTACCTTCTAATACTTGGTGGTTAGACACTAGTGCTACAATTCATGTTACCAATTCTTTGCAGGAGATGACAAATAAAAGGAAACCAAGTAGTGTGGAGCAGTATGTATACATGGGAGACGGTACAAGAACCAAAGTTGATTTTTTGGGGACAGTCAAATTCCAACTTACCACAGGACATTTTTTGGAGTTATATGAAGTTGCTTACATACCTTCAATTAGGAGGAATTTAGTTTCAGTATCTATTTTAGACAGAACTAGTTATAGTTTTCATTTTCGATATGGAAAAGTGACTTTGTACCATGACTCTACTTTGATTGGAAATGGATTTTTGTGTGGTAATCTTTACAAGCTTGATTTGGTAGATGTGTCTCTTCTTATTACTTCTTCTTCTGCTATTAATACTGTTGCTACCATAAAAAGGTTGAGGTTGAATGAAAAATCTTCTATTTTATGGCACAAGCGATTAGGCTCTATTTCCAGGCAAAGAATGGAAAGATTGATGAAGGATGGGATTTTACAGGACTTTGATTTATTAGATTTTGGTACTTGTGTTGATTGCATAAAAGGAAAGTTAACCGCGAAGGTTAGAAAAACAAAAGTTGATAGTTGCGAAAAACTACTTAGTTTAATTCATACTAATATTTGTGGGCCTTTTACACCTTTAAGTATGGGTGGTTACAAATATTTTATCACCTTCATTGATGATTTTTCCTGCTATGGTTTTGTTGAACTCATCCGTGAGAAGTCTAATTCTTTGGAAGCCTTTAAAGCATTTAAAGCAAAAGTGGAACTTCAACAAAGGAAAAAGATCAAAGTAGTTCATTCTGACAGAGGTAGTTAGTATTATGGTAGATATGATGAGACAGGACGTAATCCTGGACCTTTTGCAAGATACTTACAAGATTGTGGTATTGATACTCAATACACAATCCCTAGTACACCTCAACAAAATAGAGTTGTAGAAAGGAGAAATCGCACACTTCTTGACATGGTACGATGTATATTAGTAAACTTTTCCTTGACAGAGTATCTATAGGGTGATGCTTTGAAAATTGCAAATTATATTTTGAATCAAGTGCCCAGTAAATATGTTTCTAAGACTCCTTATGAGTTGTGGTCACAGAAGAAACCGACTTTGCATCATTTTCATGTTTGGGGTTGTAAAGCAGAAGTGAGACCCTACAATCCTCAATCTAAGAAACTTGATTCTAAGACTATTAATGGCTACTTTATTGGTTATTGTCTAGGATTAAGGGGCTCTAGATTCTATTGTCCATTTCATACCACCAAGGTCATTGAATTAGATCGTGTCGTTTATTTTGAGGATGATATTGGAATAAGCCAAGGGTCTAGAGAAATTGTGTTTAAAGAACACCCAATCATTATTCCTGTATCTGTCACTTTTGCTCCAACAATTGGCCCTATGGTTGATCAAGATTCAATAGCCATTCAAGATGATCCTGTAACATCCCACCCCCGACAGGAAGGGTAAAATAGTAAATTGGCTAGGGGTAAGAGTGATTAGGACTGCTTTGA
>JAOTAX010030215.1:0-11499 GCA_025629825.1 Erythroxylum guanchezii
TTGCCTAAAGCCATGGGAGTTGACACCATCTTAGTGGTAGTTGATCGGCTTTCTAAATACAGTCATTTTTTGGCTTTGAAGCATCCATTTACAGCTAAGCAAGTAGCTGCTATATTCATCAGAGAGGTGGTCAGACTACATGGCTTTCCTAAAGTCATTATTTCCGACAGAGACAGGGTGTTTATGAGTGGGTTTTGGCAGGAGCTCTTTCGACAGTCGGGAACCACACTTAACATGACTTCAGCCTATCATCCTCAGTCGGATGGGCAGACTGAAGTGGTAAACAGATGCTTGGAAACTTATTTACGCTGTTTTGCAGGTGAACAACCTAAAGCATGGCCCAAATGGTTGAGTTGGGCAGAATTCTGGTTTAATTCGACTTACAGCAGTGCCATTGGAATGTCCCCTTTTAAGGCTTTGTATGGAAGGGACCCCCTACCCTTTTTAAGTATACAGACGGTGGCTCCTTGGTGGAGGAGGTTAATCAGCAAATACTTGACAGAAACCAGATTTTGAATGAGCTCAAGTTCAATTTAGAAAAAGCACAGCAACACATGAAGTTCTATGCTGATCAAAAAAGAAGACATCTTACACTGGAAGTTGGTGATTTAGTTTATATTAAGCTGCAACCTTATCGGTTCAAATCCCTCACTTCTAGATCTAATGAGAAGTTGGGACCAAGGTTTTATGGTCCATACCCGATCTTAGCTAAAATTGGAGAAGTTGCTTATCAAGTCCAACTACCCACTACTGCACGGATCCATAATGTTTTCCATATTTCACAACTCAAGAAATCGGAGGTGCCTATCCCTAATTCTTAGCCACTGCCGATTTGTTTGGATGAAGGTATGAATCTATTGGTGGAACCTGAAGCATTAATGCAGGTACGCAGAAAAATTAATGGAGAGCTGGAAGTGTTGATCAAGTGGCAAGAGCTCCCTGACTTTGAGAACACTTGAGAGAGTTTTGACTTTATCGACAATCAATTTCCTTCTTTCCACCTTGGGGACAAGGTGGCTTCTTTTGGGGGCGGGGGTATTGTTGAGACCCGGTATCAACAGCAGTATAGTAAGAAGAGAAGGGCTGGGGTAGATGGGTAATTTGGAGAGTGTGAGGAGAATTATTCTGCTGAGTTGGACAGTTTGTTACACAAAGGGAATAAAAGGGGATTGTGTAGGTACGGGTGGGAATCATTAGAATGAATTGGTTATAGTGATTTGTACTGTGGAGGTTAGCTAGCCCTCGAAGCTTAGCTTATCAATATATCAGCAATACTGAATTTCTCTTCATACTCCATTCTACTCTGTTTCCCTTGTTTGTGCATTACTTGAGTTTCTGGTGTGTAATAGTTTGTTGGATTATTACTTGTTAGGAGTTTTGGTTCCTAACAGGGACCAATACCTCTTACATTTTCATTTACACTTTCCTAATCAGTCCAATCTACATTCCATTCTCATTTGGTATAATCTTGTTTCAAATACCAGAACCTCAGACACTAATATTTTCCCCATCCTTCACTCAACTACTGTTTATAATATCTAGTCTGAAAGGAACTCAAGAACTTTCAAATATGAAGCTAAGGATATTGTGAGTATGTACACCAAAATAATCTCCCAAGTTATAGATAATCTCAGCTCAAACACCGTGAGAAGGTAATTGATATTGTTTATATTCACTAACATATTTTCTACAGGTTGATAGTTCAGTATTGCAAATTGGCTCAACTCCCTTGGATCAACATTAATTAGAGGAGAAGTCAGATACAAAAACCTTCTTCGGTTAGGCAGAAATGAAGTTGCAACTGGTAAATCTTTGTTTGGCATAGCAAGTAAAGGTACCAAGGAGAGGAAACAACAAGAGCAAACGGTTAGCAGCAGACCAAGGACCACTATCTACGGATGGTGGGCAGAAGAACCAATAACATTCCTATTACTGAAGGTCAGGAGAGATGTGAAAATTAGCTCAAAGTAGATTATGTTTGCTAATTGATGTTTGAATACTGCTGGGAGTATAGTAAAACTGTGATTATGCTCGAATTAGTTAGATTACAAAGAAGGATTAGTAGGAAATTTATATAGATAATGCTGGTTGTGTTGCTGTCAGGATTTAGATTACAAGGAATGTTGTAGGTTTTATTGGCTCTGCGTCGGTTTGTCGGTTTGTCAAGAGATTCAAGTGGAGGAATCTTTATTTTCTGTATATAACTTTTTATTATCTGTATAAAACATTACTGATTTACCCCAAAAAAAAAATTCTTCCTTGTAGGTAAGCTTTGCCATTTGAAGTAAACATCTTGATTTTATTTAGACATTTTGAGTTACCAAATATAAAACATAAGCTTTAGGGGAATAAACGTTAAAATCCATTAACAAAATTCTTCTAGTTTAAGAAATTGAAAAAATAATAAATTTTCAAAGTTTAAAAAATATTTATAATTTGCAATTTTTAAAAAATACTTTCTCTTAAATTTTGACAATGTTTTAAAAACCAGACTGAACATTAAATCTATCAAAAAATGGTTTAAAGTTTAAAGGTTCAACCTATATTAAATCGTTATAAAACTGATATATAATAAATAAGAAGTAAAAATTATAAGAATAAATAAAAATATATTATAAAATAAAAAACTTTATTGAAATAAAGAAGGCACTAATAATGCCTATTAATATATAATTAATCTAATAATTAAAATTAAAATTGAATCTAACATAAAATTTTAAATAATAATAATAATAATAATAATAATAATAATAATAATAATAATAATAATAATTTGTTTTTATTATCATTTATTTAAAGATTCTTAAAATTTGAAATATATTTAAAGAAACTCAATAAAAACGAATCTAACTTTATTTTAACTTCTTTTTGAACGTCCTTCAAACATGTCCTTTTATAATTTAAATAGTATTTTGAGCACATTCTTAAATTATATTAAGCAAAATTACTTATATATTAATTAATAATTCATCTTATTAAACAAATTTATAAAATAATTTTAAATTATAAATTAAATTATAAAAAAATAAATAGAGAACCTATATTTTGACAGTGAGATTAAATAAATTTAGAATTTTTAAAGATAAAAATAGTAATTTATTTTTAACAATAATAATTTAAAACAAAATTTTAAATTAAAATAAAAAGATGTAAATAAAAATAAAAAATTTTTAAAATATATTTTATTAATTAGGCTGTGTGATAGAATTGAAAAGAAAAAGGTTTTATTACAAATTTCAAAGATATATAAAATATATCCGTTTAAATCTCAACTTTATTATTTTCTCAAAAAAAAAAATCTCAGCTTTTGTCCAAAACGGATATCAAAAACAGAGGAGGACAAAGCCCAACATGCTGGACCCCACATCCTTAAATAAGCTGACAGATTTTGTTAGGTCAACATGCTTAATTAATAAATTTCAATAAAAAAAATACATTATTAATTTAATCAATTTTATTAATTTAAATTAAATTTAAAAGTTAATATAAATCGTAATATAAACAATAATTAACTAATTTATATGTTATATTTATGTTGTTTGTGTTTTATCCTTTTTTTTAATTGCTTATAAGGGAATAAATTTTTTGAAAAATTAAAATTACTTCTAAAAATTATACTGTGATAAAATTCTATGACTCTTACCCTGTGAATAAACTTATACAAAGAGCCATAAAAGCTAGCATGTTAAGCATACCTTTGGTAAACAAGGAGCCCCTTACAAACGAACTGTATATGACAAAAAGCAGGTGCATGAAGTCGGACATGCATAGCCTTCTTAGATTTGATGCCCACCATGTTCCTGAAATTTAAAGCAGAAGGAGAAGCAATCTCGCAAATGATCCGACAAAGAAATGAAAATGGAGGAATTAATTCATTTTTCTAAAAAAATGTTTTTGGCAATTACACCTCGAGTGGCGCTTGTCTTCTGCTGCCCCCATAACCAGCTTCTTGATTCCATGCCGAGAAACAAGTTCCAAAATCCCCTCCTCAATACTCCCCATTTCAATAAAAAGTTTCTCACATGGCACCTGTAATTAAAGAAGAAAGAGAAAATTTAGTTAAAACCATATACGAAGCCGATTTCAGCCACTATAATTTGTTATCAAAATTGACAATGAAGAAAGAACTCAATACCCCCCTCTTCTCACAGATACGAAGGTACTCATCCAAGTTCCGATTCATTTCTCGTCTTTCAATTTCTCGATAAGCCGACACTTCTTCTTCTGTAAGTGAGTTCGCTGGAAATTTGCCGCCCAGTGCTGTTAACTCGTGCAAACAATATTGATTAAGATTGGAATGCCTTAGCGAAGGTATTAAGATTACATCAAAAACGTTTATAAACAGCGAAAGGCAAACTTGTGAATCCTAAACTTTTACTCACTGAAAGGAATGAGGTCCGAGGGTTGGTGAACATGAACGATACAAATCCTCTTGCCTCCAGAATTCTGCAACGCCCAAACAAGAACCGATTTGCATTCTTTCACCGACTTCCCCACCGCAACGTATATCTTCTCCTCGATTAGGCGCGAAACCGATGGCTCCACTATATTGACACTGCTTGAAACCGGAGCTCTGACTTCCCGGAACCTCGTCGGACTTGTAGGCCCAGGCCTCCCCAATGCCATGATTGATCACACTTGCCAAACAACTACTCCTCTAGCTAGTTATTCATCTCATCGTCATGGATTACACAGGTCCAACTCAGGAAGTTGATGTTTAACGGATAGGAAAATCTGAGGAAGAGAAAATGAACAAGAAAGTCAAAGCTGGGATCTGGTAGGGGCGCGGGTGTTTTGAAGCCTATGCTGCTTATAATTCGGCTTGAAAAGGAACGACTTGTTAGATGTTATTCAGTTATTGAAGCTCTACTATGGGCCCATTTACGTTACTCTATTTTTTTTTTTAATTTTAGTAGTTAAAATTTGTAATTAATATTTTAAAATTCATACTAAAAATTAAAATTATAAATAAAAATATCTGATTTATTCTAATTGATAAAAATTGATGAATTGGCCAGATAAATAAAAATAGATTGACTTTTAATAATATGATTTTATAATTAAAATTTTCCTGTCAAAATTATTTAATATATAATATTAACACATAAAATTTTTTCTAGTTTAAGTAATTTTAAAAATATTATATTTATAGAATTCATAAACCAAGAGTTATAAACATTGACTATCAACAATTTTAGTGAAAAAAAATGTTAAAGTCAAATTTATTTTGAAATTATCAAAGTGATATTTTTACTTTAAATAAATAATATAATAGAAAAAAAGGAGCTTTTTAACGACGAAGCTTCGTGGAGTTTTGTGGTGTACGTTGAATGTATCATGAATTTCACGTGATGACTCGGTAAGGGTTTGCTTTTATTGAATACCTGTGGCATCGATCGGTGTCGTTTCGGAGATTGGAGTATCAAACAATGTTATGAATATTGTACCGGGCTCGGTACCGGATTGAGTTCTGGAACGGAACTGTACCGGTACCGGTCGGTACCGGGCACCGTTTTGGGATATTTTTTAAATTTATAAAATAATCCCTAAATTTTTTAAAAATTACAAAATAGTCTATATTGATATATGGCCAGTACTGATCAGAATTCATCATCGGTATTTTTATAACCGTTTCAGTACCGTTTTCTGGCCGATACAGAATGTTTCGGCTAGTACCAGTCGGAACGGTACGAAACCCTAAACATTGGTATCAAATGTAAAATGATTATGCTTTTATTATATATTGGAATCTTGAAAGTAGAATGATTCTGCTTTTATTATTATTTATTACAATTTTTATTTAAAACAAAATATTATTATAATTTTAAATTTTTATATGATCTCATTTTAAAATTATGAATAAATGATATTATAAAGAGAGCCATGAGATAGGTAGGAGTTATGATGAATTGAGTAAAGTCTCACCTATCCCCATTTTTGTAGCGTTCAGTTATACTCAAAATTTAGATAAATTCGGACTGAACTGAAACGAAAATTTTCGTTTTGCCTATTACTTTTACCATCCCTGGTCCAAATTTGACGTGAGATTCTATTGTTAAAAATAGAGCCCTAGGTTACGTACGAACAGGGATGACAATGGATTTTTAATTCGATTAATATTTGTACTACCTAACCTAAAAAAATAAATATGGGGAATAAAAATATATTTTAAATGAAAGTTGAAAAATAGACGTAGATATAGATTTAGATATTAGTCTAGTGATAATCCGAACCGATAAACGCCTATATCCTATCTTTTTTTATTAACTCTATTTTTTTTCTTTTTTTGAATATTTGTGTTAAATATAATAAAATATTAATATTTTCTTAGAAGAAATAGTTTTAAAATCCTTATTTTACTCCTCAGTCCTCATATTTTTTGTCATATTTTATTTTCTTATAGGATTATAATAATATAAATAATATGGAGATAGAATTTTGAATGTTGTGGAGTTTACGTAAAGATAATTTGAAGCTTTGAATATTTCTATCTTTGTTTCAGTTTTTAATTGTGAAAAATATATGTTATCTTTACACTAGATAATATAATTTTTATTACTCCAATTTTATGATTTTTTAAGACATACAAATCAAAATCTTGAATTATTATTATCAAAGTAATTTTGATTTGGAGCGTTCACAAAAATGTGCTCTTTATATTTTTATTTAAAAATTATATTTTTATGTGCTATACAACTTGATGGATATCAAAAAACTCGAACAATCCAATAGATTTGGATATAGGCAATAAATCGTAAAAACTGATGGACATAAATATAGATACGAGTTGAGTCATAAAAAAATAGATATAAATATAGATAAAGTAATACCAGAATCGAATCCTACCCATTACCATCCATCGGTACGAAGTAGACTGGTCATACTGAGCCTAATTAAGACAGGTCAAGTCTTAGTCTATCTACTATTCCTAATTATATTAAAGTAATGTTATATTGTCAAATCAATTTTAATGGATTCAAGTCATTTAAATCCAAAACTCACTTTTATTCGAAATTTGATCGACAAATTAGTTAAATTAAAGGATTGTTCAGTTTCATTTCTTTTTTTTGTTATTTTTTGTTATTTATTTTTCTCTTAAATAAAAACAAAAACTTACTTAATTGTTAAAGTCAATGTATTTATATTTTTATCATTAATAATAATTATATATTAAATAAAATTTAATGATAATTTTAACTAAATAAATTTATTTTATTCTCTTATATACTCTATTTTATTAAAATAAATAATGTTAAAAACTTTTTATTTATAAAATAATATTTAATTTAAATATATTTTAACAATTAAATCAAAATTTAATTGAAATTTTGTATATTTTGATGTTTAATTCAATTATTTTTATTAATATTTATAAATTAAATTTATTTAATTCAATTTTATTAAAATTAAATAAAATTAAATATTCATAATTTATATCAATAGCTAATTTAGTTAATTAAAATAATTAAATAGTATATATTTAGTTGGTAGTAAATCATATTATAAAAAATTAAAATAAACAATAAAAACAAAAACTATTTTTATGATTTTCTTAATTTTTGAAAACAATAAGAAATTAAAATCAAAATCAGATTAAAAAAACTCAATTAAGTTTGCTTTTTTGCTGACATTTAAAATTTTAAAAAGGAAACAAATAAGCCTAATTGTCTTTTTGGATAGGTTTATATCAGCAGAACTTTTGTTAGTAGATTTTTTTTAGTAGAGCTTTTTTTTAGAAGAGCTTTTTTAAGGAGCTAGTTGACTATTTACCTGTTAATTAAAAAACAGTTTTTTTGAAGGAGCTTCATACAATAAACTGTTTCGTAATATAAAAATAAAAAACATTTTTATTAATTTTAACTATATTTTATTTTGTAATAAAAATTATTTATGCATATAAATATTATTAAAACTATATTAAACAATATACAAAGCGCAATATATTAATTATTATATAATTTTAAACCATATGAAACATAATTGAAAATATATCTAATCAAATCTTTTATATACTTATAACATAAGTAAAACTAATATAAAAAATAAATATTAAAACGTATAAAAAAGCCAAATAATATTATATAAATTTTAAAATAAACGTGAAGATGAGTTTGTGGGTATTGTGGAAATTATGTGTAAAACATAACGATAAAGGGAATTAAAAAATAGACTTATTAATTTATCTTAAAAATTTACTTGAAAAAGTGCTTTTTTGAGAAGCTTCAAATTTGAGCTTCTTAAAAGGTTATATTTTGGCTGCCAAAAATTTTATGTCTACTAAAAAAGTACTTTTCCATTTTACAGTTAAATAGTCATTTTCTTAAAAAAAGCTTCTGACAAAATATTTCTATCTACTAAAAAAGTACTTTTTCATTTTACAGTCAAATAATTATTTTTCTTGAAAAAAAGTTTCTACAGTAAAAAAAAGTGCTTATTTACTATCCAAAAGTTCAACCAAACAGGGACTAAGTTAATAGGATCTAGTGGGATTGTGAATTCTTATATTAGTTATATGATAATAAATGAAAAATAAATTATAATTTTAAATATAAAAAGGAAAATTAAAAAATTCAAAGTAAAGATATGCAATATAATCTACCATATTTTATAACTTTGCGCAAGATCGTCATGATAAGAATTTTAAGGATATCCGAAGTCCCATTTACCCTAGTTTTGTCTTAGGCAAACAACGGTTTAACATCTAATTACATTGTAATTTTAAATTATAATCATTACCGTTTTTAGATCATAAAGACGTGAGGAATAGGCAAAGATGAACGGCGATTAAGCGAGGCCTCACGAGGAGGATTCTAGACGACCCGCATCGTAATAGCTGCCTCCAAATCATTTTGTCAAACATTGCACGACTAGAAGGTGGCCCACCACAAGGGAATATCCTAAAGTCATTTTTTGATTCTCTCCTAATGCAGCGGTCAGTCCGTCACGCTTATTCACCTGATAAAGTCAAAGCTGCTAATAACACACGGTTAATGGGGACGTAATCACCTGTCACGGTTAATGGGGACGTATTCACCTGACAAAGTCACAGCTGCTAATAACACAAGATTGAAGTATTCACCTGTAACCGTTAATGGGGACGTATTCACCTGACAAAGTCAAAGCGGCTAATAACACAAGATTGAAGTATTCACCTGCTGCTAATAACACAAGATTGAAGTATTCAACTGCAGCATGCCCACTGTTAATCCTCGGCGTGTCATTGTTTAACAGATGAATACTTCAATCTTAGCAGTTTTTACTTTATGAGTCGCATGCCCACTGTTAATCGTCGGCGTGTCATTGTTTAACAGGTAGATTCCAAACTGCCTCGTTGCTTAACTATTAACAGTTTCAGTTTCAATTCGTCAAACTTGAATGTGCAGTCTAAAACCGAAGTTAATGGGATAATTTCGATTTAATTGAGATTCTAATTTAGCAACCCATTTAAATAATGTTGTTTTATTTAGATTTAATTAAATGATATTATGTTATTTGATAATTTTAATTTTAATTTATTTAAAATTACATTATTTTATTAAATTTTATTAAAATGACCTTATTTTGTTATTAATTCGTAACTTTCTTATTCTTTTTTCTTTTTTATCCTATTCTTATTTTATGTGATTTATTTAAAAACAATTTTTTTATTAATTAGAAATAAGATTGCATGCTAATAAGGTTTTTAACAAATGACTTAGTAAGAACAAAACATGAGACCGACTCAACCTACCAACTTTTGTCTTTATGTGACTACTAGCAGAGTAAAATTGCGCGATACGCAGTAATAATGCCCAATTAATTTAGTGGGTTATAATGTAAGGAAATGTACAAGGCAAATTTTATAAAGAAGACTTAAATATATTATATTGAAAATATAAAAGTAGAATATAAAAATGTAAAATATTTTGTTATTAATTAAGCTTGTTATTAATTAAGGGTTAAAATAGTATAAGGTAATAATAATTAATATGAAGGGTAAATAAGAATTAATTAATTAAACAGTTAAAAACATTAAGTTTTTATTATGAACTGAAAGAATATTAGTTAATTGTTATTTAAGCAGAATTATTATGTAAGTATAAGCATATTTAAATTTTTCAAGAAAGCATTAACTATAGGATGTATAAATGAATTTTGGATTCCTTAAGATTTGGAGTATACAATTTATTTAGTTGGGTTAAACAATGTATCGAGGAAAGATCACAAAAAAAATTATTTCAATATATATATATATATCTATATATATATAATTGTTAAAAAAATATAGATATTATATCGACATCAATTTATTAATTATAATGTAATAAGGAAATTAATAATATACAAATTAAAAGTAATTAAAAATGACAGAAAATATGTGAGCAAATTATTAACAGTTAAATTAAAATTAGCTAATTAATTAATTAATTAATTAAATTTTAAAGAACACAAAATTTTGTCATCGCTGTTAAATATATTATAATTAATACTAATTAGTGATATATATTTTTGTTATTATATCTATCTATCTATATATATATATATATTATATACACATATATAATAGCAATAATAATATTTACATAAATATATGAATTAATATGAATCAGTAATATATATATTTGTTATTATATCTATATATATAATAATAATAATAATAATCATTGGACATTGAGGTATAGTAAAAGAAGTGTTTTACTTTTAAGTTATATGGATTGCACGACGGTGACTTTGTTCATTGAAAAGGGATGTGGGCGTCGTGCAAATGCACGATAGCGATATTGGGAGTTGAATAGCGGAAATTGCTATCGTGCAAATGCATCGCAGCGATTTTGGATAAAAAAATTAATGTCGATATCGTGCAAATGCACGATAGCGACAATAGGGGATGAATAGCTGAAATCGCTGTCGTGCAAATGCACAGTAGCGATTTTGGATATAACAAAAATATTATTTAATATAAAAAAATATATTACATTGTTAAAAATTATATTTATATTATAAGAAGCACAAGGGTGACTTTTCAACTTGGCATTTTCGATGTGTTATATATATATATATATATATATAATAAATAATAGTTACATAAATATATAAATATCTATAATAAAATTTAAAGTCAGGGGAAGTTTACGATAACTTATGAATTAGAATGTAATTAGGAAATTAACTATATATAAGTTATAGTTAATTAAAAATGATAGAAAATATATGAGGTAATTAGTAAACAATACAAAATATTAATTAATCTAATAATTATATTAATTTTGAAATAAATTATAGTTTAATGAATTAACTAATTTATTATATTATAATTATGAATAGTGCAAGGAAAATTTGCTAATTAGTTAATTAATTAATTATATTGTAAAGAAGACAATTTTTTTTGAATGATGTTAAATATGTTATAGTTAATACTAATTAGCGATATATATATTTGTTACTCTCTCTCTCTCTCTCTCTCTCTCTCTCTCTCTCTCTCTCTCTCTCTCTCTCTATATATATATATATATATATATA
>JAOTAX010030224.1:0-11497 GCA_025629825.1 Erythroxylum guanchezii
TGTTAATTGGGTTGAATTTAGTTTTTCTTAGCCTAGGAAACTGGTTTAAAAATTGGATTCAACACGTTGATTACTTCAAAAGAATTAATTGGCAATAGTTAGTTAATGTACTAGTTTAGTGATTTATTTCTTAAGGAGGTACATGATTTCTTTATTGGAATGAATTCCTAGAATATTAGCCCAAATCTTATTTACCACGCATTGTAAATTCTTTAATAACCGAACTTTCTTATTTGATTGCTTAGCAAAATTTAGGAGGTATAAATTTTGTAATTTGACCTAGTCCTTGTGGATCGACACTTGACTGTTGCAACAAAACCTATGCACTTACAGAGCCTATCAAGTTTTCGGCGCTGTTGTCGAGGACTTGTGTCAAATATTGAATTTTTCTGATCAAAATTTACTAAGCTTTTCTTATTTCAATTTTCGTTATAGGTTTATTGTTATCCATTTCATCCATAAGTTTGTTCACCATCATTTGTGTTGTTCGTGCAGTGGTGAATCGTAATTTATATGCAATTTACTTTCACAGCCTCGTTTGATCTTGAGATCGAGAGAACATACCACAGAAGGAAGAAACAGAGGTTTGAAAATAAGAAGAAAGCGACAACTGCCAGTAGTAGTAATACAATGACAGAAGGAGCAGGACCATATGATCCTAGGAATGAGGTTGCAAAAGAGAGGATAGTTAAAACTCAGGACAAAGGAAAAAGGATAGTAGTTGAGGCAGATGATGAAAGAGAGGATGCTGATATTTTTGAGGAACCCAGTCTACCACCTCCAAAACCATACACCCCACCAATTCCTTTTCCTCATAGAATGGCCAAAGCCAAGCTAGATGCTCAGCTTAGGAAATTCTTATAAGTGCTTAAAAAGTTGTACATTAATATTCCTTTCACTAATGCACTTTCTCAAATGCCTTTTTATGCTAAGTTTCTCAAAGAAATCTTATCTAATAAAAGAGAGTTAGAAGAGCATGAAACTGTTGCTTTGACTGTTGAATGTAGTGTTGCCATTCAAAATAAACTTCCTCCAGAACTCAAGGATCCTGGTAGCTTTTCAATTCCTTGCCAAATTGATAAAGTTACAATTGAACGTGCTTTGTGTAATTTAGGGTCAAGTGTGAGTTTAATGCCATTATCTTTGTGTCGAAAGCTTGATTTAGGGGAATTGACACCAATAACTGTTGCCTTGCAATTAGTTGATGACTCTGTTAAATATTATGTTGGTGGGTTGGAGGACGTGCCTATTAAACTAGGTAATTTATATGTGCCTGTTGATTTTGTTATTTTGGAAATGGAAGAAAACACCCACAACCCAATCATACTTAGATGGCCATTTCTGGCTACTGCGTGATGTCAAATAGATGTGAAAAATGGCAAATTATCCTTTGAAATTGGTGAGGATTGCATTCAATTCGATCTTTCAAAAGCTACTAAATTTCCAAGCTTCTCTGATGATTGTTTTAGAATTGATATCATTGATTCTATTGTCAATACTCATTTGTCTAACCAACATTCAACTGATTTTATTGAGCAATGTTTAATTACTAATGGGACACCAAGTGATGAGATTCGAGGAGTGGTGATGATTGCTAAAGCTTTAGCAAATCTTCCTACGACTTACATAGCTACAGAGGAGCAATTTGAAGTTCTAGAAATGGATCAACAACCTGAAGTGAAAGCACCTGAGGTAGAACTCAAACCTCTTCCTTCAAATTTAAGGTATGAATTTCTGGGTCCTAATTCTACATATCCTGTGGTTGTGAATGCTAACTTAGATGCTATTGATACTGAAAAACTTTTTAGAGTTTTAAGAAATCATAAAAAAGCCATAGGATATTCGTTAGATGATCTTAAAGGAATTCATCCTTCTGTGTGCATGCATCGAATCTTTATGGAAGATGACCATAAGCCCACAATTGAACATCAAAGGAGATTAAATCCTAGTATGCAAGAAGTGGTCAAAAAGGAAATTTTGAAATTGCTTAAAGCCGGAATAATTTATCCTATCTCAGATAATAAGTGGGTTAGTCCAGTTCATGTAGTTCCTAAAAAAGGAGGGATGACAGTTGTAACAAATGAAAAGAATGAACTCATTTCAACTAGGACTATTACCGGTTGGAGAATGTGTATCGATTACCGTAAGTTGAATTTTGCAACTAGGAAAGATCATTTTCCCCTTCCCTTCATTGACCAGATGTTAGAGAGACTTGCTAGGAACTCTCATTTTTGTTACCTTGATGGGTACTCAGGATTTTTCCAGATCCCCATTCACCCACAAGATCAGGACAAAACCACATTTACATGTCCATATGGTACTTTTGCCTATAGGAGAATGCCTTTTGGACTTTGTAATGTCCCTGCTACTTTCCAACGTTGTATGATGGCTATATTTTCTAATTTCATTGAAAACATAATGGAAGTGTTTATGGATGATTTCTCTATTTATGGCTTGTCATTTGATGATTGTTTGCAAAATTTGTCCAAAGTCTTGGCTAAATGTGAAGAAGCTAATTTAGTTTTGAATTGGGAAAACTGTCACTTTATGGTTCAGGAGGGGATTGTATTCGGTCATCTAGTTTCCAATAAAGGTATCGAAGTTGACAAAGCAAAAGTGGAAGTAATTGAAAAATTGCCCCCACCTACTTCCGTCAAAGGTGTAAGAAGTTTTCTTGGACATGTTGGTTTTTACCAACGGTTCATCAAAGATTTCTCTAACATAGCAAAACCTTTAACACGTTTACTTGTCAAGGATGTACCTTTTGAATTTAATGAGGATTGTCTGAGTGCTTATTACAGGTTGAAAGAGGCTTTACTCTCAGCCCTAATTATGCAAGCACCTAACTGGAATCTTCCATTTGAAGTAATGTGTGATGCAAGTGATCATGCTTTGGGAGCTGTTTTGGGACAAAGATAGGACAACAAGCCTTATGCCATCTACTATGCTAGTCGTACTCTAGACGAGGCCCAAATCAACTATGCCACCACAGAAAAGGAATTTTTAGCTGTTATTTTTTCTCTTGAAAAGTTTAGGTCTTACCTAATTAATTATAAAGTTGTTGTCTTTACAGATCACGCAGCTATTCGGCATTTGTTGAAGAAGAAAGACTCCAAACCACGTCTTATCCGCTAGGTTTTATTGTTACAAGAATTCGACATCGAAATTAAGGATAAATCTAGTACTGAAAATGTGGTAGCTGATTATTTGTCTAGAATTACTATTCCAAATGATGACTGTCCGATTGATGATTCTATTCCAGGGGAACATTTGTTAGCTATATCATCTCTTATCACACCATGGTATGCAGACTTGGTTAATTACATCGTTTGTGGGTTGTCCCCACTAAAGATTACTTATCAGCAGAAGAAGAAATTCATTTCTGATGCTAAATATGATGTGTGGGAAGAACCATTACTGTACAAATATTGTGGAGATGGTATTTTTTGTCGATGTTTGCCTGAAGACGAAGTCCAAAGTGTTCTTTACCATTTCCATTCAACAATTTATGATGGTCATTTTGGTCCAGATAAGACAACTGCCAAAGTCCTCCAAACAGGGTTTTTTTGGCCCACTTTGTTTCGTGATGTACGGGAGTATGTAGCTACATGTGATAATTGCCAGTGGATGGGTACCATTTCAAGGAGGTCTGAAATGCCTCAAACCAAAATGTTGGAGGTTGAATTGTTTGATGTTTGGTGAATTGACTTCATGGGTCCCTTTCCTAAATCCCATAACAATCTTTCCTATTCTTGTAGCAGTGGATTATGTTTCGAAATGGGTAGAGGCCGTTGTGACTTCCATGAATGATTCTAAGGCTGTAATCAAGTTCCTAAAGAAACATATATTCTCTCATTTCGGAATCCCAAGGGCCCTTTTGAGTGATAACGGTACCCACTTTTGTAATAAGCCCCTCGAGAGTCTTTTGCGGAAATATGGAGTTTATCATCGGATTGCTACACCTTATCATCCTCAAACAAGTGGGCAGGTTGAAGTTTCAAATCGCGAAATCAAGAGTATTTTAGAAAAAACAGTTGATAAGTCACAGAAGGATTGGTCCATAAAACTCGACGATGCTCTTTGGGCTTACCGTACAGCTTTTAAGACACCGTTGGGAACCACACCTTATCGGCTTGTGTTCGGCAAAGCATGTCATTTACCAGTAAAGTTACAACATAAAGCCTATTGGGCTATCAAAACTTTCAACTTTGACATGAAATCTGTTGGAGAATAGAGAGCAATGCAATTGAATGAGTTGGACGTTTTAAGATTGGAGGCTTATGAGAGTTCTCGGCTCTACAAGGAAAAGACCATGCTGTGGCATGACAAACATATTACCCAGAAAAGGTTTGTCGAAGGTGATTTTGTTTTGCTATTTAACCCTCACCTTCGTCTTTTTCCAGGAAAACTCAAGTCTAGATGGTTTGGTCCATTTCAAGTCCTATAAGTGTTTCCCCATGGCGCAGTCGAGTTTTGGAGTGAAGTTTCCAGAGCTTTCAAAGTTAATGGACAGCGTCTAAAGCCCTACTTCGCAGGTCATCCATTAGGTGCCACTACAATGTTGGGACTTTCCGAACCACACCAATGTTGATCTACTTTCCTGGTTTGCTCACACCATTTCATGAGCTTTGTTAATGTACTGTAAATTTTTCTTTAGTTTGTAGATTATTATTATTATTAAAAAAAAGGGGCTTCCAAGTGTCACATGGTCTACCTGTGTAAAATTACATGGACCGTGTGACCACTGACTCTATCACTCCATTTTCACCCGAAGGTTACACGGCCCGATCGTGTGAAATCACACAGGCCGTGTACCTTCCTTCTAAAATTCAAGTTTTCACCTAAGAGTCACACTATTAGACCGTGTGATTTTACATGGACCGTGTGACTTTACCACTCTTCGGCACTTTTCACCCAAAGGTTACACGATCATATCGTGTCTTATTACATGGACCATGTAACCCTTATCCATTCCCGCCGAAGCTCACACGGTCAGACCGTGTGATTTTACACGGACCGTGTGAATCGATTCTGTTTCCAATAACGTTTCAAAATCCTTCTTTCCCTAAACCTTTTCCCCTGTTTCTTCTCTCGCCAACTCTCCGTTGCTAACGTTTTCCATCTTCTTCTTCCTCTTTTGCTTCATCCCCGTCCTCATTCCTTTACTCCAATCATCTATTACTGCTATTACTTTCCTTTTTGTTCAAACTCTCCTCCTTCACCTTTTTTCCTCTCCTCTTCGAAATCCTCAATGGGTCCAAAGAGGAGTCGGTTAGCACTTGGCGTTTCAAGCTCCGCCTCCGCACCACCATCTCGCCCTTCTTGTCCACTAGGTAATTCCAATCCTTTTGGTTTAATGGATAGTGATGAATGTGCTCGTTATGCTTCATTAAAATCTAGGCAACTAATTGCTACTCGTTATTATGATGAAGATACGTTGAATGACCTAGAATTATTAGATGATGTTTATAGATTGTTTGACTCTATTGGATTGCGGACTTTTTTAGATGTGAGATGCTCCACATATTCCAACTTAACTCTAGAATTTTTTAGCACCATATCTGTTGAAGTAACTCAGGGGCAAGATTGTCAATTAGGTAATATTTGTTTTCAACTTTTAGGCCACCGACATACTTTGACATTAGATGAGTTCAATGCTATATACTCTTTGCCTACTAGATTAGTTATGGGTCATCGCAGAGTTCCTCCTGGTTTTAACTGTAGTGAATTTTGGTATCAAATTGCCGATGGCCCACGTTATAACCCAAGCTCTTCAAAGGCCACCAACATTAAAAATCCCTGTTTTCGTTATGCTCATCGCATTCTGTCTAGTGGGATTTTTGCTAGGGGCAATAGTACGAATGTAGTTCGATCCCCTGAATTGTACTTCTTATATGCTATGCATATTGGTGAACCTGTTGATGCTGGTTCTTTCTTGACGTCCCAATTTCTACGTGTCGCGCTTCAAACTCCCGGCGAAATTTCTATAGGGGGTTTAATTACACCAATTGCTTTAACTTTAGGCTTTGATCCCCTTGCTAATTCTATTTTTCTTGTTTAAGGCTCTGAGCGCGTTGATTACCCCGCTTTAGAGGCCATGCATATGTGTCGGTCAATACAGGGACATCGTTGTTGGGTTTACCCCAATCATGTTCTTTTCCGTTTGCCATGTCTGTCCCGTACTACTCTTCGTGACCCATCCAACATTGGTTGGATGCCTTTACTGGACCACACCATTCCCGAACCGTTAGATTCTTACCCCCTCCTCCACCCCAACCGACTTCCATGCCTTCTTCTTCCATACTCGAACCTTCCATTTTTGAACTTCGCGCTCTCCACCAAACGCTCACCTCCATCCAAATTGAACAAGCAGCTCTCCATGCTCTATTTACGGATCAAAGCCATTATCTTCATCATTTCGGCGATACTCTTTCTACTCTTCGTACTAACCAAACTGACTTGTAGAGATTGGTTGAAACTCATAATTCTGATATTCAAGACATAACAACTGCCTTTAATTTGTGGCGTCAGTCCTCTACATCTCCAAGTAATCCTCTGCCTCCCCCATCTTCTCCGTGATTGTTTTTCATTGAGGCCAATGTTTTGTTCTAGAATAGGGGAGTTAGTTCATTCTTTAATTCTGTTGTTCTTTGTTCTTTTGTCATTTCAATTGCATCTCTATCCTTATTTTGTTTGGAATTGTTGTTTGCATTTTGTTTTCTTTTCCTTGTAATTATTTGTCAATTGTGAACTCCGTGGGAAATGGTGAAAGCCTGTTCATAACTAGGATTAGCTCCGAGATACATTACCCTTTAAATTGAAATGGATTACTAATTTAGTCTATCTGCTGGGTGATCCCATTGCTGTTTCAATTCTATTACTGGAGAATTGCTTGCTTGCCTTGTTTTTCAATATTTTCAGAAATTTTTTTTAAAAAAGGGCCCTATGTGAATACCAATATTAGCTGAAGTTGGTGGGACGACACCATCTTTCCTTAAGTTCTTGAATGTATGGAGTTGCTAGTATTGGAAGGAATATCCCCCTTTGGTCCGTTTAATATTTCCGCACAATCATATACCTTTGGTCTACCAATTCTAGCCGGCATGAATGACACGACATTTGTGCTCCTTAAGTGGCTTATGTATGGAGTAGCTAGCAATTGGGAGAGTTAAGTCCCTTATTGGTTCGTTTCATAACTCGAACTACCGAGGGTTTTTATTGGTCTTTAATACCCCTTTGAGATGCATGCTACTGGGGAAATACCAAACGAGGTACCCTTTTGAGGCGTGTGTTACTGAGGAATCAGAAAATTGTTTAATGAATTGGTAACCAAGCACGCCTTTGAGACAGAAGGGACAGTGGGGGGATGATCCTAATTTTTGGTTATTGCCATTATGTTAATTGACTCTTTAAGCTAAACCTAGTGGAGATCGTGAGTGATGAACCATTCCTTGGAGCTAATAGTTGATTCAGTGACATCCAGCATTTTGTTTTGTTTGAATTTATGTTCTATTTATTTCCTTGCTTTTATGTTCTTAGTATTATTTGCTTGAGGACAAGCAAACGTTTAGCATAGGGGAGTTTGATAAGTTATTATTTTTGTTGTATTCTAGATCTATTTTGTCATTGGTTTTACATTAATTGATGTTGAATTTCTTTAGTTTTTGGGAAATTGGTACTGCTCCCTTGTGTTTTCTTGGAATTTGCAAGTTTGTGATTTTACACGGTCAACCTGTGTAAAATCACACGACCCGTGTGATTTGAAGCAACATACGCGCAACCCACCCGAAGGTTACACGGTCAGCTCGTGTGAAATCACACGGGCCATGTATGACAGTTATTTTTGACAATTTCGGAAATTTAAAAGAGGGGAGATTGAAGAGAGAAGGGGAACTTTTTTGGACGGTAGACATTGGATAGAGGAGAAAAGAAGATCGAGGAGAAGAAGAAGAGAACAGGGATCGGAAAAGAACAAATTGGAGTTTGAGAGATCAAAATTCAAGACCAAATTAGAGTTCCTTTTTCCTCCATTTTCCATTTTCTATTTCACCCTCCATGTTGATGTTAATAGTTCATTTTTCTTTTATGATTAATTCAATTATGGACCTTTAAATTTTCTTATTCTAGGATGTTTGTTTCAACTTAGGAGTTATGTATTAAACCTTATGTCTTTATTTCTAAATTCAATGTTGACTCAATTTCAGTAAAGTTATTTTGTCGATTATTGATCTGATCTTTCTAATCTAGGGTTTTTAATTGAATATGGATGATGTTAAATTAAGTACTAAAGAGTGATGTTTAATATCTGATTTGCTAGATTAGATCTAACTGAAAGAAAATCTAGAAATAGAATTCTTCGTTAGGAGTACCTGAAGAATCCAACGGTGTTAATTGGGTTGAATTTAGTTTTTCTTAGCCTAGGAAACTGGTTTAAAAATTGGATTCAACATGTTGATTACTTCGAAAGAATTAATTGGCAATAGCTAGTTAATGTACTAGTTCAGCGATTTATTTCATAAGGAGGTACATGATTTCTTTGTTGGAATGAATTCCTAGAATATTAGCCCAAATCTTATTTACCGCGCATTGCAAATTCTTTAATAACCGAACATTCTTATTCGATTGCTTAGCAAATTTAGGAGGCATAAATTTAGTAATTTGACCTAGTCCTTGTGGATCGACACTTGACTAATTTCACAAAAACTAAAGAAATTTAACATCAATTAATGTAAAACCAATGACAAAATAGATCTAGAATATAACAAAAATAACAACTTATCAAATATCCTTGGTACTTTGATGAATGTTAAAGGTAAAACCAAAGATACAATCAAGGCTCGGCTTGATTTCGAAGATATGAATATTCGAAAAGAATTACACTTGATAAGAGCAGCTGATGGAATTATTGTGAGAAAACCTCCAGCATGCTATACATACAATGTCTTCCAATTAGAAGAAGAAGTTTTGTGAGTTTATCAAGCAGGTGAAGTTTCCAGATCACTACGCATAGAATATATCTAGATGTGTGAATGTTGATGAAAAGAAGATTAGTGGACTTAAGTCTCATGATTGTCATATATTGTTATAAAGCATTCTTCCATTAGGGATGCATGGCATCTTGAATAAAGATGTGACAGGTGTTTTAATGGAGTTAGGGGACTTCTTTCGCCAAATTTATAGACGAAGTTTGAATAAGGATGACGTATAGAAGATGTGTCAGGAGATTATTTTAATCTTATGCAAACTTGAAATGATATACCCACCGGTATTCTTTGATGTCATGGTATATTTGGCAATTAATTTTCTAAATGAAACCTTACTTGGTGGACAACTTGCGTATAGATGGATGTATCCAATTGAGAGGTATCCTTTAAATTTATCGTATTACTCTTAAAAGTTAACTAAATAGTTGTAACATCCTGTTTCCATACTAAGGGTTAGGACCGAAAATTTAGTACATGTGAGCTCAAAGAGAAAATTAAGGAAATGCATTTTCTTGCTCATGCATAATGTTAGTGTATATGCACAGAAATGTTGAATCTTTGCATATAAAAAAGTGGTACATGCATTCATTGAGAACTTCTGGGTATAATTGATGTTAAATGTGATTTTATTGAAAATGAGAAGTAGAGGAAGTAGAAAGAGTGATCTTGGTATGAGATGTGATAAGGAAAGAATTGGAAACAAATTTGGTAGTGATCTAGAAAAAGTTCACTGAGTGTGATTCGGTCTATTAGCCATAACTTTTTTTCTAGTTATCCAAAAGAGATGATTCTTTGCTTGGATTAAATTAGAAACATTTGGCTACATTTCTTATGAAGACATCAAATTTCAATTATGTCTCTACGAGTCTCAAAATTTCATGAAGTTGAGAACTAGGTGCAGTACAATGGTCGATGAATGTAAAATTCGTCTTGAAATTTAGGGGAAACTTTGGGATTGGTCTAGATGGATTTTGGCAAATTTGCCTTCTTAAGAGTTGTAGATCCTTCTTTTATCTTTCCAACGATATATAGTATGAAATTTTTAGACAACTGAGCTGAAAGTTATAGTCCTTATGAGAGAAGATGTTCAAGAGTGAAGTTGTATCTTCTATGTTTTTCTTCTTCTACTTTTTGCTTCTTCTATGTTTTGCATCTTCTTCTTTTTGCTTCTTCTGTGATGACATCACATGGTCTGTGATGACGTCATATCTTCTATGTTTTGCTTTTTTTGCTTTTGCTTCTTCTGTGGTGACGTTGTATCTTCTATGTTTTGCTTCTTCTGCTTTTTGCTTCTTCTATGTTTTGATTCTTCTGCTTTTAGCTTCTTCTGCGATGACATCACATGGTCTGCGATGACGTCATATCTTCTATGTTTTGCTTCTTCTGCTTTTTGCTTCTTCTATGTTTTACTTATTCTGTTTTTTGTTTCTTTTGTTTTCTCACCTAGCCTATCTTCTGTTCCTGTTGGGACCGAAACCCAACTCTCTTTAACCTAAACCATAACACTTACACTCTTGCTTTGATACCACAAATGTTGGATCCCGTTTCTGGAACCCAACTCTCTTGCTTACTCATTCGACTGTTGGAGCCCGTTTGATTCCCAAGCCTAACCTCTTGCGGATATTTTTTTTTTCATTGAAACCTTAATAGACATTAACAATTCATCTCCATGCTCATAACATCCTAAAATCTTACTCACAAATTGTTCCACGGTGTGCTCATACAAAAACAGTCACAAAGCTAGAACTCAATTCTCCTACTTGTGAACAGAATTTGAAAGTCTTGAAATCATAATTTCAATTTGAATTCTTCATGGAAATCATAGCTCTATGTCTCTAGTTCACTTTAAAGAAAGAATCATCTCAATCGGAGCTCTATAGCTCAAGATATGCTTAAAAAGCTCAAATCTGGTCAAACCCTAATCATGCCCTCCTAACCGACCTCTTACTTGCTCTAATACAGACTTCCTCCAATTAACTCCAAATGCTACAAATATTTAGGGAGAGATAGATACATGTCTTAGGAAACCATTGCTTCAAGAATCACCTCAATAGGAGGTCAGATGAGGGAGTTATGATCAAAAGAATAGACCATGTTCACACCCAAAATCAATTTGAACATACTTCGGCACGATTGCCATAACTTTTTCTACAAATATCGGATTGACTTTGTTCTCTGACCATTGGAAAGAAGACATCGAGATCTACAACTCGTATTAGAGGCCTCAAAGCAAGATTCGGCCTCCAAACTGGTCAAAATTGCAAAGCACTGTAGCTGACCCGAGCATGTCCGTTTAACGGACATAGACTGGCCAAACACCCCATTTTCACCCGAGAAGGTCCGTTACATACACTGGGGAAAGGGGTCCAAACTCCTCCCAAAGCCTCTCTAAAGCTTCCAAACTCCATCCTAACACCATATATACGCATGATCTTCATAATTTTCACTTCTTATCATGCAAAATCACTTCATACTAACTCAAACACCAAACTTATGTCATCTAACTATCAATT
>JAOTAX010030254.1:0-11496 GCA_025629825.1 Erythroxylum guanchezii
CTTTAGGTAGTCTTCTCCTTTGCTGGAACCCCTGCAAAGAATTGCAAACATGGTTAGTGGCTCCTAAATCTAATATCGAAGAAACAGATAAATCTGGCACATTTCTAGTTCCTAACAAACTTAGGAAACCCATACCTTGTTTGCTTTTGAGGGACTCAAGGTAGACTAGACAGTTTCTTTTCCAGTGGCCCATCTCATCACAATGGAAACACTTTCTTTTGATGTTCTCTTTGGCCTGCTTTTTCATAGGATTAGCCTTGACCCCTGTTTGGGCCTTCTTTTTCATTGGACCCTTCTTCTCCTTGCCCTTACCTTGGGCTTAGAAGAAGATGCTACATTAGCTTCTGGCCCATAAGCCTTGATATTCAATATCTCCTCCATGCTCTGGATGGTATTCATCAACTCACTCAAGGTGTAATCCTTGCTGTTGAGCTAATAGTCCAACTTAAACTGCTAAAAAGAAGAGTTTAAGCTATTGATAATCATAACCATTTGCATGTCCACATCCATATCTGCCCCAAGCATCTCAGCCTCAGTAAACACAGAGATTACCTTCATCATGTAATCCCGTACCGGTTCACTAGGTGTCTATCTAAGATTATGAAAGGTTTGGATAGCTTTCACTCCTGCAAACTTGGTACTCACACCAAACATCTCATGTAGGTGATGAACCATTGCACTAGTAGTTTTCATACAAGCAATTTTCTTTTGCAATCTGTCGCTAACAAAAGCTAGAATATAACACTTAGTACTCTTGTCAGAATTCTACCAACGCTCATGTTGTTGGACTTACTCAGGAGTTAAATCTCCACTCAGAGGTGTAGGCTCATTTTTAGTTAATACCCATAAAATACGTTCATATCGATGAACAATGTAAAAGTTACGTCTACATTCATTAAATTTGTCTCCTTTTTCCAATTTATTATTTGTCAAGAGTAGGGTGAGTGGATTCATTTTGTGGTTGATTATGTCTAAAAATATAAATTATTAAAACATGATCATACTAGTCAACAATATTGGAACTTTGTATAAAATCATAATGCATGTATGCATGATAATAGATTTAATAAAACTTAAAAAAATTTAAAACATTATACGACAATTATTTTTCTTATCTATAACAGACTAAGTAACGGTGGGCTATCTTATCCATTAAAAGAAAAAACTGGGACCCTCTCACTCAAAAAACTACCAAGCATCTCATGCCCAACTTTTTGAGAAGCACCATAATTTGGTCCATACTTTTACCAACAGAGTTACAGTGGCCAGTTTATTTATAAAAAATCTTGAGTGTTTAACCATTTGATTCATTCACTAAAGGTACTTGGAAACCATGCCTCGGTGAGAGGTCACATTTGCTACCAATAAGTGGATTTATCCTTAACGAGACCCAAACCATGCAGGATCTAGGATTCATGCTCTCCAATGGGGAATAACATTTCACAACATGCAAATGGGCTATCATTTGGAGATCGTGGACTCTCACATGAGCATCCTCTCCCACTCAATCTTTTTGGGCTTTAAGTTTTAAAAACCATCTTGTCTAGATGCAATTTATTATCCATCCTATATTGTTTCATTATATATCTCATACATAATGAATGCATGGCAAGGCCTAGGGTTGGCAATTTTCTAAATGACATGTAATCACATATTATTTGCATTCATTTCTCCATTCATCACATGAACTAATTAATCGATTTTTGATTGGCCATCCTAGAAACATAAAAATAATTACAAGCCTTTTAGGCCCAAAATATTCTCCTTGGACTTGGATCTTCCACTTCGAACTCTTCGCTCACATGATTTGGTCCATTCGGTAAACAAAATGTAATGACAGTTATAAAAATCAAATTTTGTCACTTTGAAAGTAAAAATTCCAGTACTAGATTTTCAGAATACCGAATCTTTGTCATGACAAAAATTTCAGCACTTGTTTATCAAAACCGAAACTCATTCCATTAAAAAAAACCCAGCACTTAATATTTTATCAAAACCAAAACTTGATTCCTTGAAACAAAAAATCCAGCACTTGTTTTTACATAAAAAATCGAAATTAGATTCATTGAAACAAAATTCCAGCATCTTTGTTTTCACAAAACCGAAACTATGCCAATGCACAAAAGGTTATACCGAAACCTTTACCTCTCCATTTCTTCAATCCATGGCTGCTTCATCTTCATCATTACATTAATTTGTACATTACAAAATCAAAGAAAACATAAAAATGAAGCCAAGGAGGAAACATGGTGACGATAGACCACCCTCCTTGCTACAGAAAAAATGAAGAAATCTTACATGGTAAATCTAACTTCTATGGATAACCAAAAGATCATCACATTCACCATAAATATTTCTATAACATAAAAATATGCAGCATATTAAAAATGATTGCCAACCCATGCATCAACCATATAGGAACTGAAATTATGCATTAGAAACTAGCTCTGATACCAATTGTTGGATCGAAAAAAGAAAGCATGCCATATTTGGAAAACTAGTAGATTTCAAAACTTTTTAGAAATATTATTTGCAATGGAAGCAATAAATCTAAATCATCATGCCAATCTATACATGATATGGTATAACGATAATAATAAGCATAAACAAGATGAAGATTATTATCGACTCCTTCGCTACAGCTTTAATTCCTCTCTGCGCTATCCTCTCCTTCTTCTTGTATCCAAAGCCTTTGCTTTAGAATCCTTTCCTTTGTCAATCCATCCTCTCCTTATTGTTGTATCCTCAACAAATTTGATTTACCTCTTGTTCTTCTAGGACAACTTGGTTAACAAAATCCTTTGGTGGAAAAGGAGAAGAAATGTTTGGAGGAGATTTTTCTTAGAAGAAATGAACAAAAAATGGCACTTTTCTCTTGCAAATTTCAGCTCACTCATACATGAAAGGAGGGAGAGAGCTAAACCATGCAAGAACACATTCTTACACACTCAATTTCAGTTATGCATGGAAAAGAAGAAGAGGGAGAGCATCCAATGCATCACACCTTTCTTTAATAAATGAGACTCTTTTCATTTATTTTAAGATGGATAAATGAAAAGACCAATCACCTAATATTGATATGCCAATTTCGGTTTTGGAAGATGGAAGAAGGAAGATGTTCCATCCAATGTACATCTTTCTTCTTTAATCCAATGAATGCTAATAGGTTACATGCTAACATTAAAAGATAACCATTAAACCATTTAATGGTAAGTTCATAGCTCAATTTAATGATGATAAACAATATTAAAGACCATCTTTATTTAGCAATTTAATGTCAAATGTGCAGCTGCACATTCAGCCCTAATAAAATAGAAATTGCTATTCCTTTCTTTAAAAAAAATTGTTTTGATATAATTAATCTAATCAACTACATTAAACCAAAGTCTAGCCCATTTCTAAATGAACATTTGGGTTTCTAATTAACCATTAATTAGTGCAAGCCTAATATTCAATTATGGGCTTCTAAAACCTCCAGTTATATTTCTTACTTAGCTTGATAACCTTCCTCGAAGCCAAGTGGAGAATTTTATTAGACTTTGATAACTCATGCTCCAATAAGCCTTGAATTAATTTAATCTCGTTATAATTAATTATAGCTTATTAACTAAATGTCATTCCACTAAAGACAATTAGTTAAACTCTTAAATTATTAAATATTATGAGAACACATATTTTATGTCCAATTGTAAACCCTATTTTGAACCTTATTATATCCATCCACACAACAAAGGGTAAAATTGCCGTTTTTGCCCTTATGTTGGTTTTTCCTTGTAAATCCTCATAAGCCTTCACTGAAAAACTTTTCAAGTCCTCCATTACCTCATTGAAATCAACTTCCATTGTGCAATTCATCATTTTCCTAAATAAAGTCTTATATGTGTGCCCTTTATGAACACTAGACCAGTTTGCATACACATGATAGGCACATTTTCTATGTTCAGCTTTTAGAAACAAATTCTTTAATGCTTGCACTAAACCTTGTAAAAAAATGGTTACAGAAATTAATAAAGTGTTGATCGTTTGAAAAATTAAACATCAAATATATGAATATTTAAAGTTTACCTTCTACTGATCGCTTACAAAAGTCCATGAATTTCCACTTATATCAAGATCTTCAGCAAGAATGCTCAAAAACCAATTCTATGATTAGTAATTGTCTCCCTAAACTATAGCCAAATATATACGAATCATCTGACTGGTTCCATCACGACCAATAGCAGATAATAATGCACCACCAAGGAAAGTTTTCAAAAAACATTCGTCTAACCTAATAATCTTCTTACATCCACTAAGAAAATCATACTTCAAAGTACTAAATCCTACAAAAAATCTTTTGAACATTGATTTCCCGACATGTTCATCAAAATTAGTTTTAATAATGAACTTTCCATCTTTTTTAGCTCGTCTTAACTCATGTCTATAAAGCCATAACTTCATATAATGACCTTCCATTGATTCTCAACGTATGGTAATTGCTTCCCACTTAGCCCTATAATATTGAATTTTAGTAAACTTGAGTGCATATTTTGATTGAAGATCATCCATCACTTCATTAATTGGCCAATTCGGGTTCCTCCTAAACTTATGTATGAATTCATTCGCAATCCATTTTCAGCTAGCTTGTTTATTCCTCTGCACTTTACTACAGTTATGAGAGTTTTCTACTCTCTTTGCAACAAATGTTTTCTCATTTCTGATCTAGCTAGCATACACTCAAAAAGGACAATGTGCATCATAAACTACTTCCAATTGTACACTAGATCTCACCATTGAAACATTATCCCCATTTGTAATTGCATACTTCTTTATAGCTTCCCTGAACTACTTCTCATCCCTAAACTTCATTTTAATTTCAAATTTAAAATCTGTCATTTCAACTTTTGGATTAAAACTAATGTATTTCATCACCATTATTTCCAAAGCAAACTTCCTTATACTCTTCCAGTATCTTTTGCATGATCACCATCTTCATTGAAATTCTTTCCACTACCACCAACACCATCGACAACATTGTCGATTTCAAACCCACTTTGCAAAGTCTTTCCATACCTCTTCTCATTTGTTCTAGTCAAAACATATTATTCATCATCAGTTCCAAAGAACTGCTCATCAACTAAATCATCTCCAGAATCACTATCCTGCATAACACTGAAGTCCTCATCTTCCTCCAATTCAACTTGGAACAACCCCTCATTTTTCTACAATTCAACATCAGATTCTGACGCCTCACCATCTGTTGCAGGATTCTTATAACCATGATCATAGTAGTTCTCAACATTTTGACAATTCAATTCTTCCATTTTTTAGAGCATAGCCAACATGTCCCTGTCATGCTTTAAGCTTAACTCATCTTTTGATCTTAAACCCACTTTGTAAAACATAGGGATTACTTTATGTCCTTTATCTTCGAAAATCCTTTTTAGTACTAGCATGCTTAGTTCATTCATCAATACCCATATTCTTTTTTCTTTTGATCTTATCCCAAATATATTTATTTTCCTGTCTTTCCAACACTCCACTATAATGAAATTCAAAATTTACCAACAGATGCAAAGGGAAAGTTGACTGAATACAAAATGATAAATATTCCAAGAAGAAAGAAAGAAGCAACAACTAAAAAATCTCAAATTGGGAAAATTAAAAATCCTAAAAACAAGTAAATCATACTTAACATCACCTTTTTTACTCCATATCTTCTAACCTCAAAGTACTTTAATTCTATATACTTTGCATTGTCTAAGTTCTCTATGTCCTTACATATGAACTTTCCAACATATAAGATAAAAAAAACAGAAAGCTAAGCCTTTGAATCTATAATCTATTATTCTCATTTCTTGTTTAACAAAAAAAAACACAACAGATTAATTAACAATAATATGTGTTGTTTAACTTCCATTACAATTAGATTACGCAACTTTTTAACTTAATACAAAATTTATCTTGTCAAGAGTTGGAGGCATAAATTCAAGAACTATATATATGCAACACAACACTAGGTCCTTCTCTTCCATAGTAGAAGTACTAAGAATTACATAAAAAAATAAACAATGATGTTAAGCTTTTTTCTTTTCAATTAAGTAATGCAATCTACACAAGTTCTTTGCTTGAATAATCTTCTTCTTTATACCAATCATTGCTTCTAGATGTTCTAAACTATGGCCATTTGCTTCTTTCAAGTTAATTATTTACTGATACAAATGCATATAAAATACGCAGTGTTAATGCATTCATTTTGCATCCAATAAACACCTCATTAGCTTTTAGACTATGCTTATTGCTTCTTTCATGTTAATTTGTTACTGCTATAAATACATATGATATACGTGTTGTTAATGCATCCAATAAACAGCTCCATTATATGATATTCATATGAAGTTGATCAAGTTCTTGATTCATTCAACTTTAAATGTCAAGTTTGATTATGTATTCATCTTTAAATAACCATAGCATTAAATAAAATGAGGAACAGACAAGCTAAAGTAAAGTAATGTAAGATATAAAAGAGTAATGCCCATAGGATGAGGTTGGATAACAACCTTTTGCATAAAGAATTAAAATAGATTGCATGAAGAATTAAAGAACAAGAGAAATAATCAAAATAGATAGCTACATCATCTACACCTTCTAATAGAACATCAAACATTATCAGAAAAGAAGACAATGAAATCTTAACTAAGAAATCTTAACTAACAATCAATCAAATTAAGAATCAAATATAAATATACTAATTATTAAGCAATTGCAACACACCCAAGAATCAACCAAAAGAAATTACCAATTGAGAGTAAGGGAATTTTACCTATCCTTAATGCTAACCTAACTAATTATGAATTATTGGATTGTTAGTTCTAGAGTATCTTAGGGTTCATTACTCTCTCTCGAGTTATAACCATTAACCCTAAATCATAAACCCTAATTAGATTATGAAAGTTGCAATCTCTCAATTCACAATCTATCCAAAACCCTAATTAGTTCTGAAGTTCTCTAATAAAATATCAGAAGCCTATGCAAGATCTCTCTTAGCACAATTTCTCGACCTGATTCAATTTTTGTTCTATTAAATCACCTAATTCTCGTTAGTCCAATTTAATCATTTTTTATTTGATTCACCCTCTCAGATTACCAAATTATGCAGTTGCATAATCAAATCACAATAAATCCAATAAACACATAAACAATCATAATTTATTAATTCAAGAATAAAATTTCAAATATGAGTTTAGAACATTCTCAACATTCTAAATCCTATCATCAACTATTGAATCCAATTATATACAATAATAAAACTGAAATTAAATAGGAAACACAATCTAAATGGATGATGGGAGGCAGTGATATCAGGAAACTCCTAATCCTGGAAGTAATTCAAGTCAGCTTCTTCTCTTCTTCTCTCTTCCTTCTTCTCTTCCTCTATCTCTCAATGATTACTCTCTAAGGTTTCTCAAGGTGGCTGATGTAAAAGCTCTTTTCTTCCTCTTTTCTTGTTCTTTTTATATCCTTATATATTCCAAGCAGCCCTGTAATATCCTGTTTCCATGCTAAAGGTTACAACCTTAGACTATTGCACATGAGTAATATCATTGAGAATTTATGAAATGCATTTCATTCATATGCATAATATTTGCATACACACATGAATCATAATTTAGGAAAATTGTGATTCGGACCTTATTTCTTACCTTTGGAGGTCAAATTAAAAATTATCCAAGGATTGCAATATAGGGTGCAACCTTTGGACATTTCACTTATTTGGAACCTAAATGAATGGACCTAACTTAACCTATATGTCATGCTATTCAAACTAATTTGGAAAAAAGGGGGTTTGATATTTGACAACATCAATTGAACTAAAATGAATTGTAAAAAGTATGTAAAATCTATTTTTGGATTTTTAGGAATAGAAAACGAAAAAATTAAAACTAGTGATTAAACAAATGATAGAATCCTCTTAAAAATGAGCTTTGGCCATTATAGTTCGAAGTTCATTTTTATGGAGTGGAAATCACTAAGCTTAAAAATGAAAACCTTAAAGGACTCTTTAAGTCCAGGATCATGATCAATGGGACTCTATTTCTTAAAATCCCTTCAGCGCTCTTAGTGTGTGTAGTAGATAAGCCCATGCAACAAATCACTTTGGAATCTAGAATCAACTCAATATCAAATACAACTATGCAAGATAAAAGCGAATCGATAAGATCACAAATAGACATATATGAGACTTAATATATTTAGCTCAAAGTTCTACATAAACAAATCTAAACCACACATTGAATATCCAACACTTGATTAAACTATAATCAAGTATGTTCAACTACAAATCACAAATCCTAAACCTAGGAATTTACAAACTCATAATTGAACATGGATTAACTACTCCCCTTTTAAGCTCATGGAACTCCAACCATTGCTACATCTTCAAGAGGGAGGGAAAATGCCTAGCCAATTATAGCAACCTGAAGCTTCATAACTAGGAGAGAATCCAAGCTACCCATCATGGAAGTTGGCGGTGAAAATGCTGGGAAAATGATGGAGAGAGAAGAGAGAGATGAGAGGCGGATGGTAAGATGATGATCGATGATATATATCTATCGACTCTCTCTTCTTATCCTGAAATAGGTTTTTTTCAGAATGGATTGGCGGGTCGGGTTCGCACAATGGGTAAAACTTTCGAAAATGGTTCATGCTTTGAAGGTTCGTCTCAGCGAAAGTATGAGTTCGCCATAACGAACTTTTCCCGAAAGGTATTCAAGATAGGTTATTGTGACTTTGCCGCAGTGAAATTTTCCCGAAAGGATCCTTCAATAATCTGCTGATGTTGCCACGGGAAAACATTATCCTCGCCGCGGCGAACTCTACCTGTTGACTTGTGTTCTTGGTCTTCACTCCTTAGCTCTTCTTCTTGAATGTCCTGCATTTAAAAAATAATAGTTTGCAGTATCAATTGTCCTTAAATCAATTGAGTGCAATTACTAACTATTTGTGACAATTTTACCTTCAAACTACATTAATTCAAAAAAAACACTCATAAGCTAAATTAAGCACAATATATGATAACAAAAGAAAAAAATATAACAAAAACCGTTAAATTGTCACCTCATAATATAGAAAATGTTGGACACCTCGCCCTCATTAGTGACGGGCCCGACATCCTAAGTGACATCTAAACTCTTATCCTATAAGGATGACGTGCCCCCACCAGGACAAACATTAAAACTATACATTGTTCCTATTTCTGAACTGAATTTGGGAAAAAAAACCAAACTTGAATTTCAATTCTACATGTTTAGAACATAAGAGGCTCTATGTCTCTAGTTTATTTAGAGACTAGAATTATCGCATTTGGAGAACCCATAACAAAGTTATGACTACTACCTTATAGGGTTATTTCAGCTAACCCTTATTAGCCAAAAATTTATTATGAATGGATAGAAAAATGCATTAGGAATCTATCGGTCTAAGAATCACTTCCTTTAGGGGTCAGATGATGAAGTTATGGACAAAAGAATCAAGTTTGTCCAAATCGTTAATCATATTGCCCTGCCTTGGGGCAATTAGAATAATTTTCCTTAGAGATAGTAGATTAGGATAATCTTAGGACGCTTTGATAGAAGACTTCAAGATCTCCAACTTTCATAAAGGTGTCGAGTACATATTCTATCATCTAAAAGGTCAAATATGGAGCAAACGATAGCAAGAAGGAGACGAAGCAAAAGCAAACGAATCAAAAAGGCAGACGAAACAAGATGCAGACGAATACGAAAAGTAGACGAATCAGAGGGCAGACAAAGCAGAAGGCAGAAAAATGCGAGAAGTAGACAAATGTGGAAAGCGAATGAAGCGTAAGGCTGACGAATGTGATAAGCAGAAGAATGCGAAAAGCAGACGAATACGGGAGCAGACAATAGCATGGTCAACTTAAGACGAAACAAAGTCAACTTAAGATGATGCTACGCTTAAGACAAATACGGTCAACTTAAGATGAAGCGTCTTTACAGATGATACAACTTTACAGACGACGCATCCCTACAGACGATGCATCCTTACAGACGATATGATGTCATTACAGACGATGTGATGTCATCACAGGTGATACGTCTTTACAGACGATATAACTTTACAGACGATGCATCCTTACAGACGATATGATGTCATCACAGACGATACGTCTTTACAGACGATATGTCTTTACAGACGATGCATCCTTATAGACAATATGACATCATCACAGACAATACGTCTTTACAGGCGATACAAATTGATACTCCTAAGCGAATCCCATCTTAAGCACCCTAACTTTTGAACATCTGGGTCAAAAGTTTCCTACTATGTACCATTGGAAAGCTAAGAGAAAGGCCTACATGTTGGACTCCAAATTTTTCTTGGAAGTTAGAATTGTTAAATGAAATTAAATGAGGAATTGGTGGTGATTTATTCATGTGCAAAGAAAAGGAAAATTCTTGAATTTGAAATGATATACAAGATTAAGGTAGTGAATGTAGTAAGTTGATGATGAGTGGGTATATGTGTGTATGTTCTGTTATTAATGTTTATGATCAATCATGGACTATAATTTGCTTATGGATGATATTGAGTTTAAATGGAAGTTGAGAGGAAGAATAGTAATAGAGCATGAATAGGTTGACTATGAAATCTTGGTTTTTGATGATTTGGAAGTCTGAAAATTTGGGAAAGAATAGTAGGAGAGAGTTCACATTTCGGTCTGAACTTCTCTGATTTTTCTGGGTTGGTTTAGAGAGATATTGATAAAATTTTCTTCATGGAAGTTGTAGCTTATCTTTCTATCTTTCTAACGCTATAAAGTATGACATTTTTTGATATCGGAGATGGAAGTTATGACCATTAGAAGTTTGGATGTTGCATAGGGTGGACTTTCGAGACAGGTTCATTGTATTGAAAATTTGACCCTTATAGAGGAAAGATTTGGTTTTGAGATCTGAATGAAAGTTTTAAAGCCTTCTTTCAGCTTTCCATTGATACAAAATTTGCAAATTTTGGAGATCTGGGTCAAAAGTTATGAATTGCGGAAGTTAGGATGTCGGAAGAAGAAAGACCAAGAGTTTCTAGTTGATTATTATAGGCTTAGTCGACTAGTTGGCTATTGTCATGTTTTCCCAATGTATTAGTCGACTAATAGTCTTCGACTAGTCGACTATTGTCATGTTTTCTCCAACTTTTATTTGTATTAGTTGACTAATTTGGTACTAGTCGACTATTGCAATGTTTCCCCTTACCCGACCTCTCTTCACTCTTTTGGCCATAACTTTTTCGTCCGCTCTTCGATTGACCCAATTTTTAAAGCATTGGATTCCTAAGATATCCCTCTACCTCTCAAAAAAATTTAGAGCTTTTGGTATTAATTTAAAAAAGATTGATTGAACGAAAATTACAGGTTCGGATGGAGAATATGAGTGGGGTGTTTTACTGAACATGCTTCAGTATTTTGAGGATATCTCGATCTGTAGAGATCCAAAT
>JAOTAX010030282.1:0-18257 GCA_025629825.1 Erythroxylum guanchezii
CTTGTGTTTTGATCTCTGTGGGACGATACCCTTGCTTCACTATACTACAAATCAATTTAAGTAGGGGATTAAATTTGCAGGCTAACAAGAACCTACCAATTGGTCATGATTATTAGATTTTTGTGTGCAAAAGAGAAAGGTACCCAGAAGAAAGAAAACGTTCATATAAAAATTTGATCTAGTCTTGATAGATGACCAAACGATCTCTGATCGGGACGAAAATTTAGCATGTTGTTCCTGAGTCTCGCATCTTGACATCCAACGGTTACAATCTAATTTGGGATTCTCTAACTTAGTATTTTTCTTCTAGCCCTATTTGTATACGAGTTTGTATTATGTTATCTAATCGGGACAAAATTTTAGTATGTTATTCCTGAGTCTTGCATTTTGACATCCAACGGTTTGAATCAGATTTGGAGCTCTATAACATAGTATTTCTTATGTAGCTCTCCTTGTATACGAGTTTGTAGTTTGTCATATATTGGTGATGATTGTTAGATTTTTCTGTGCCGAAGAGAAAATTGCCTAGAAGAGAGAAAACGATCATATCAAAATTTGCTCTAGTTTTGATCGATAACTAAACGATCTCTGATCGAGACAAAATTTTAGTATGTTGTTCCTCAGTCTTGCATCTTAACATCCAACAGTTAGAATTTGATTTGGAATTTTCTAACATAGTATTTTTTTTCTACCCCTCCTTGTGTACGAGTTTATATTATGTCATTTATTAGTGATGATTATTAGATTGTTTTATGCCAAACAGAAAAAGACCCAGAAGAGAGAAAACGTTCATCTCAAAATTTGCTTTAGTCTCGATCAATGACCAAACGATCTCTTATCGGGACGAAATTTTAGTATGTTGTTTCGTAGTCTTGCCTCTTGACATCCAACGGTTAGAATCTGATTTGGAACTCTATAACTTAGTATTTTCTGTCTACCCCTCCTTGTATACGAGTTCGTATTAGGTCATATATTGGTGATGATTATTAGATTTTTTTCTGCCAAAGAGAAAAGCGCCCAAAAGAGAGAAAACATTCATATCAAAATTTACTTTAGTCTCGATCGATTACCAAACGATCTCTGATCGGGACGAAATTTTAGTATGTTATTCCTGAGTCTTGCATCTTGACATCCAATGGTTAGAATTTGATTTGGAGCTCTCTAATATAGTATTTTCTGTCTAGCCCTCCTTGTATACGAGTTAGTATTTTGTTATATATTGGTGATGATTATTAGATTTTTTTGTACTAAAAAGAAAATTGCCTAGAATAGAGAAAACGTTTATATCAAAATTTTCTCTAGACTCGATCGATGACCAAACGATCTTTGATCAGGACGAAATTTTGGTATATTATTCCTGAGTCTTGCCTCTTGACATCCAACGATTAGAATCTGATTTGGAGCTTTCTAACTTAGTTTTTTTTATCTTCCCTCCTTATATATGAGTTTGTATTGTGTCATATATTGTTGGTGATTCTTAGATTTTTCCGTGCCAAAGAGAAAAGTACCCAAAAGAGAGAAAACGTTAATATCAAAATTTGCTCTAGTGTCGATCGATGACCGAACGATCTCTGATCGTGACAAAATTTTAGTATATTATTCCTGAGTCTTGCCTCTTGACATCGAACGATTACAATTTGATTTGGAGCTCTCTAACTTAGTTTTTTATGTCTAGCCCTCCTTATATACGAGTTTGTATTATGTCATATATTAGTGGTGATTATTAGATTTTTTTGTGTCAAAGAGAAAATTGCCTAGAATAGAGAAAACGTTCATATAAAAATTTGCGGTAGTCTTGATCGATGACCAAGCGATATCTGATCGGGACGTAATTTTAGTATGTTTTTCCTGATTCTTACATCTTGACATCCAACGGTTAGAATCTGATTTGGAGCCCTCGAACATAGTATTTTCTATCTAGCCCTACTAGTATACGAGTTTGTATTATGTCATATATTGGTAAATGTTTATTAGATTTTTTTGTGTCAAAGAGAAAAGTGCCGAGAAGAGAGAAAACGTTAATATCAAAATTTGCTCTAGTCTCATTCGATTACTAGATGATCTCAGATCATGACCAAATTTTAGTATGATGTTCATGAGCCTTGCATCTTGATATCAAACGGTTAGAATCTGATTTGGAGCTACCTAACATAGTATTTTCTGTCTAGCCCCCGTTGTATATGAGTTTTTATTATGTCATATGTTGGTGATGATTATTAATTTTTTTGTGCCAAAGAGAAAAGTGCTAAGAAGAAAGAAAACGTTCATATCAAAATTTGCTCTAGTCTCGATCGATAACCAAAATATTTCTGATTGGGACGAAATTTTAGGATGTTGTTCCTGAGTCTTGCATCTTGGCATTCAATGGTTAGAATCTAATTTGGAGCTCTATAAGTTAGTATTTTCTATCTAGCCCGCCTTGTATGCAAGTTTGTATTATGTCATATATTTGTGATGATTATTAGATTTTTTTGTGCCAAAAGAAGAGCGTAGAAGAGAGAAAGCGTACATATAAAATTTGCTTTAGTCTCGATCAATGACCAAATGATCTCTAATCGGGACAAAATTTTTGTATGTTCTTCTTGAATCTTGCATCTTGACATCCAATGGTTAGAATCTGATTTGGAGCTCTCTAATATAATATTTTTTGTCTAGCCTTCCTCGTATACGAGTTTGTATTATGTCATATACTGGTGGTGATTATTAGATGTTTGTGGTGCCAAAGAGAAAATTGCCCAGAAAAGAGAATCTTATTTGGAACTCTATAACTTAGTATTTTCTGTTTATCTCTCCTTGTATATGAGTTTATATTATGTCCTATAATAGTGGTGATTATTAGATTTTTTTGTATCAAAGAAAAAAGTGCCCAAAAGAGAGAAAACGTTTATATCAAAATTTGCTCTAATCTCGATCGATGACCAAACGATATTTGATCGGGACGAAATTTTAGTATATTATTCTTGAGCCTTACCTCTTGACATCCAACTGTTAGAATCTAATTTTGAGCTCTCTAACTTTGCATTTTTTGTCTAGACTTCCTTGTATGCGAGTTTGTATTTTGTTATATATTGTTGGTGATTATTAGATTTTTTTATGCCAAAGAGAAAAGTTCCCAGAAGAGAGAAAACATTCATATCAAAATTTACTCTAGCCTCGATCGATGAGCAAACGATCTCTGATCAGAACGAAATTTTAGTATGTTGTTCCTGAGTCTTACATCTTGACATCAAAAAGTTAAAATCTAATTTGGAGCTTTTTAACTTAGTATTTGTTGTCTAGCTCTCTTTGTATACGAGTTCGTATTTTGTCATATATTAATGATTATTATTAGATTTTTTTTATGTTAAAGAGAAAATTGCCTGGAAAAGAGAAAACGTTCATATCAAAATTTGCTTTAGTTTCGATCTACGACCAAACGATCTCTAATCGTGACGAAATTTTAGTATATTGTTCCTAAGTCTTGCCTCTTAGTAGCCAAGGGTTAGAATCTGATTTAGAGCTCTTGGTAGCCAAGGGTTAGAAATTTTAGTTTATTGTTCCTGAGTCTTGCATCTTTACATCCAACAGCTAGGATCTAATTTGGAGCTCTCTAACTTAGTATTTTCTATCTAAGCCTATTTGTATACAAGTTTGTATTATGTAACGTATTGGTGATGATTATTAGATTATTTTGTGCCAATGAGAAAGGTGCCCAGAAGAGAGAAAACGTTCATATCAAAATTTGCTCAAGCCTTGATCGATTACCAAACAACCTCGGATCGAGAAGAAATATTAGTATGTTATTCTTCAGTCTTGCCTCTTGACATCCGAAGGTTAGAATCTGTTTTGGAGCTATCTAGCATTGTATTTTTTGTCTTGTCTTCCTTGTATACGAGATTGTATTATGTCATATATTGGTGATAGTTATTAGATTTTTTTTATGCCAAAGAGAAAATTGCCTAGAATAGAGAAAATTTTCATATCAAAATTTGCTCTAGTCTTGATCGATGACCAAACGATCTCTGATCAGGACAAAATCTTAGTATGATGTTCCTGACTCTTACATCTTGACATCCAACAGTTAGAATCTGATTTGGAGCTCTCTAAGTTAATATTTTAAATCTAGCCCTGCTTGTATATGGGTTCCTATTTTGTCATATATTGGTGATGATTATTAGAATTTTTTGTGCCAAAGAGAAAATTGCCCAAAAGGGAGAGAATGTTCTTATCAAAATTTGCTCTAGTCTAGATCGATGAGCAAACGATCTCTGATTGGGACGGAATTTAATATATTGTTCTTGAGTCTTGCCTCTTGACATGCAACGGTTAGAATCTGAATTGAAGCTCTCTAACTTAGTATTTTTTGTCTAGCCTTCCTTATATACGAGTTTGTATTATGTCATATATTGGTGGTGATTATTAGATTTTTTTATGTCAAGGAGAAAAGTGCCTAGAAGAGAGAAAACGTTCATATCAAAATTGTCCCTAGTCTCGATCGATCATCAAACAGTTTTTGATCGGGATGAAATTTTACTATGTTGTTCCTGAGTCTTGAATCTTGAAATCCAACGGTTAGAATCTGATTTGGAGCTCTCTAGCATAGTATTTTATGTCTGGCTCTCCTTGTGTATGAGTTTGTATAATATCACATATTGGTGATAATTATTAGATTTTTTTGTGCCATGGAGAAAATTACCCAAAAGAGAGCAAATTTTCATATCAAAATTTGCTCTAGTCTTAATCATTGAACAAACGATCTCCAATTGGGACAAAATTTTAGTATGTTATTTCAGAGTCTTACATCTTGACATCCAAAGGTTAGAATCTGATTTAGAGCTCTCTAACTTAATATTTTCTATGTAGCCCTCCTTGTATACGAGTTCGTTGTCATACATTGGTAATGATTTTTTTTTTTTTTGTGCCAAAGAGAAAATTCCCAGAAAAGAGAAAATGATCATATCAAAATTTGCTCTAGTGTCGGTCGACGACCAAACGATCTCTGACTAAGACGAAATTTAATATACTATTCCTAAGCCTTACCTCTTGACATGCAATAGTTAGAATCTGATTTGGATTTCCCTAATATAGTATTTTCTGTCTAGCCTTCCTTCTATATGAGTTTGTATTATGTCATATATTGGTAATGATTATTAGATTTTTTTTGTGCCAAAGAGAAAAGTGCTCAGAAGAGAGAAAACGTTCAAATCAAAATTTCCTCAAATCTCGATCGATGACCAAACGACCTTTGATCGGTGTAAAATTTTAGTATGTTGTTACTAAGTCTTGAATCTTGACATCCATCGTTTAGAATCTGATTTGGAGCTCTCTAACTTAGTATTTTCTGTCTAGTTCTATTTATATACGAGTTTGTGTTATGTCATATATTGGTGATTATTATCAGATTTTTTTGTGCCAAAGAGAAAGGTGTCCAGAAGAGAGAAAACGTTCATATCAAAATTTGCTCTTCTCATGATCGATGACCAAACGATCTTTGATCGGGACACAATTTTTGTATGTTGTTCCTGGGTGTTGCATCTTGACATCCAACGGTCAAAATGTGATTTGGAACTCTCAACATAGTGTTTTCTATTTAGTTCTTCTTGTATACGAGTTTGTATTATGTCATATATTGGTGATGATTATTAGATTTTTTTGCGCCAAGGTGAAAAGTGCCCAGAAGAGACAAAATGTTCATATCAAAATTTTTCTGTAGTCTCAATTGTTGGCCAAACGATCTCTGATCGGGGAGTAATTTTAGCATATTGTTCTTGAGTCTTGCATCTTAACATCTAACGTTTACAATCTGATTTGGAACTCTCTAACTTAATATTTTCTATATAGCCCTATTTGTATACGAGTTCACATTTTGTCATATATTGGTGATGATTACTAAATTTTTTTGTGCCAAAGAGTAAATTGCTCAGAAGCGAGAAAATATTTATATCAAAATTTTCTCTAGTCTCGATCGACGACCAAACGATCTCTGATAAGAACAAAATTTTCGTATATTGTTCCTGTATCTTGCCTCTTGACATCCAACGATTACAATCTGATTTGGAGCTCTCTAACTTAGTATTTTTTTTCCTAGCCCTCCTTATATACGAATTTTGATAGCTCCCTAACATAGTATTTTCTGTCTAGCCATCCTTGTATATGAGTTTGTAATATGTCATATATTGGTGATGATTATTAGATTTTTTTGTGCAAAAAAGAAAAGTGCCCAGAAGAGAGAAAGCGTTTAAATCAAAATTTGCTCAAATCTCGATCGATGAACAAACAAACTTTAATTGGGGAAAAATTTTAGTATGTTATTCTTGAGTCTTGCATCTTGACATCCAACGGCTAAAATCAAATTTAGAGCTCTCTAATATAGTATTTTCTATCTAGCCCTCATCGTATACAAGTTTGTGTTATGTCATATATTGCTGATGATTATTATATTATTTGAACCAAAGAGAAAAGTGCCCAGAACAAAGAAAACGTTCATATCAAAATTTGCTCTATTTTCGATTAATGATCAAACGATTTCTGATCGGGACGAAATTTTAATATGTTGTCCATTAGTCTTGCATCTTGACATCCAATGGTTAGAATATGATCTGAAGCTCTCTAACATAGTATTCTCTATCCAGCCCTACTCGTATACGAGTTTGTATTATGTCATATGTTGGTGATGATTATTAGATTTTTTTTTGCGAAAGAGAAACGTGCCCAGAAGAGAGAAAACGTTCATATCAAAATTTGCTCTAGTCTTGATCGATGACCAAACGATCTCTGATTGTGACAAAATTTTAATATGTTGTTCCTGAGTCTTGCATCTTGACATCTAACGGTTAGAATCTGATTTGAAGCTCTCTAACATAGTATTTTCTGTCTAGAACTACTTATATACGAGTTTGTATTATATCATGTATTAGTGATTGTTATTAGATTTTTTTGGGCCAAAGAGAAAGGTGTCAAGAACAGAGAAAACGTTCATATCAAAATTTGCTCTAGTCTCGATCGATGACCAATCGATCTCTGATCGGTACGAAATTTAATATATTGTTTCTGAGTCTTACCTCTTGATATGCAATGGTTAGAATCTGAATTGAAGCTCCCTAATATAGTATTTTCTGTCTAGTACTCCTTTTATACGAGTTTGTATTATGTCATATATTGGTGCCAATTATTAGATTTTTTGCGCCAAAGAGAAATGTGCCCAGAAGAGAGAAAACGTTCATATCAAAATTTGCTCTAGTCTCGATCGATTACCAAACGATCTTTGATCGGGACGAGAATTTAGTATGTTGTTCCTGAGTCTTGCATCTTGACATCTAACAGTTAGAATCTGATTTGTACCTCTCTAACTTAGTATTTTCTGTTTAGCCCTTTTTGTATACTAGTTTGTATTATGCCATATATTGGGGATGATTACTAGATTTTTTGTGCCAAAAAGAAAATTGCCCAGAAGAGACGAAATGATCATATCAAAATTTGCTCTAGGGTCGGTCAACGACGAAACGATCTCTGATCGAGATGAAATTTAATATATTGCTTCTGAGTCTTACCTTTTGATATGCAGAGGTTAGAATCTGATTTGCGGCTTCCTAACATAGTATTTTCTGTCTAGCACTCCTTGTATATGAGTTTGCATTATGTCATATATTGGTGATGATTATTAGATTTTTTTAATGCCAAAGGAAAAAGTGCTCGGAAGAGAGAAAACGTTCAAATCAAATTTTACTCAAACCTCGATCGATGACCAAACGAACTTTGATCGTGGCAAAATTTTAGTATGTTTTTCCTAAATCTTGCATCTTGACATCTAACGGTTAGAATCTGATTTGGAGCCCTCAAATTTAGTATTTTCTTTCTAGTCTTATTTGTATACGAGTTTGTGTTATGTCATATATTGGTGATGATTATTAGATTTTTTGTGCCCAAGAGAAAGGTGCCCAGAAGAGAGAAAATGTTCATATCAAAATTTGCTTTAGTCTTGATCGATAACTAATCGATCTCTGATCGGAACGAAATTTTAGTATGTTGTTCGTGAGTCTTGCATCTTGACATCCAGCGGCTAAAATCTGATTTGGAGCTCTCTAACATAGTATTTTCTTTCTAAACCTCCTTGTATAGGAGTTTGTGTTATGTCATATATCGCTAATGATTATTAGATTTTTTTGGGGCAAAAAAGTGCCCAGGATAAAGAAAACCTTCATATCAAAATTTGCACTATTCTGATCGATCACCAAACGATCTCTGATCGGGACAAAATTTTAGTATGTTGTTCCTGAGTCTTGCATCTTGACATCCAACGGTCGGAATCTGATTTGGAACTCTCAACATAGTATTTTCGGTATAGTCCTTCTTGTATACGAGTTTGTATTATGTCATATATTGGTGATGATTATTAGATTTTTCTGCGCTAAAGAGAAAAGGTGCCCAAAAAAAGAAAATGTTCATATCAAATTTTTTCTCTAGTGTCAATTGATGACCAAACAATCTCTGATCGGGCGAATTTTTAATATGTTGTTCTTGAGTCTTATATCTTGACATCCAACGTTTAAAATCTGATTTGGAGCTCTCTAACTTAGTATTTTCTGTCTAGCCCTATTTGCATACGAGTTCTTATTTTGTCATATAATGGTGATGATTATTAGATTTTTTTATGCCAAAGAGTAAATTGCCCAGAGGACAGAAAATATTAATTTCAGAATTTAGTCTAGTCTCGATCAACGACCAAACGATCTCTGATTGGAACGAAATTTTACTATATTGTTCTTGTATCTTGTCTCTTGACATCTAACGGTTAGAATCTAATTTGGAGCTCTCTAACCTAGTATTTTTTACCTAGCCCTCCTTATATACGAATTTGTATTATGTCATATATTGGTGGTGATTATTAGATTTTTTTATGTCAAAGAGAAAATACCGTGTTATATTTTCTGTATAGCCCTATTAGTATACGAGTTTGTATTATGTCATATATCGGTGATGATTGTTATGTTTTTTTTGTGCCAAAGAGAAAAGTGCCCAGGAGAGAGAAAATGTTTTTATCAAAATTTCATCTAGTCTTTATTGATGGCTAGACGATCTCTAATCGGGACCAAATTTTTGTATGTTCTTCCTAAGTCTTGCATCTTGACATCCAACGGTTAGGATCTGATTTGGAGCTCCCTATCATGGTGTTTTCTGTCTAGCCCTCCTTGTCTATGAGTTTGTATTATGTCATATATTGGTGATGATTAATAGAATTTTTTTATGCCAAAGAGAAATGTGCCTAGAGGAGACAAAACGTTTAAAATCAAAATTTGCTCAAATCTCGTTCGATGACCAAACGAACTTTGATCGGGGCAAAATTTTAGTATGTTGTTCCTGAGTCTTGCATCTTGACATCCACCGGTTAAAATATGATTTGGAGCTATCTAACATAGTAATTTCTGTCTAGCCCAATTTGTATACGAGTTTGTATTATGTCAAATATTGGTGATGATTATTAGATTTTTTTGTTTCAAGGAGAAAAGTGCCCAGAAGAGAGAAAACGTTCATATCAAAATTTGCTCTAGTCTCGACCGATGACCAAACGATCTCTGATCGGGACGAAATTTTAGTATGTTTTTCCAGAGCTTTGCATCTTGACATCCAACGGCTTAGAATCTGATTTGGAGCTCTCTAACATAGTCTTTTCTGTCTAGCCCTCCTTGTATACGAGTTTGTATTATGTCTAGCCCTCCTTGTATATGAGTTGGTCGATGAGTAAACAATCTCTGATCGGGACGAAATTTTAGTATGTTTTTCCTGAGCTTTGCATCTTGACATCCAACAGCTTATAATCTGATTTGGAGCTCTCTAACATAGTCTTTTCTGTCTAGCTCTCCTTGTATACGAGTTTGTATTATGTCTAGCCATCCTTGTATATGAGTTGGTTGATGAGTAAACGATATCTGAGTCTTGCATCTTATCATCTAACGGTTAGAATCTGATTTGGAGATGTCTAACTTAATATTTTCTATCTAGCCCTATTTGTATACGATTTTGTATTACGTCTTATATTGGTGATGATTGTTATAATTTTTTGTGCCAAAAAAAATTGCCCAGAAGAGAGAAAACGGTAAAATCAAAATTTTCTCTATTCTCGATCAATTACCAAATGATCTTTGATCCAGGTGAAATTTTTGTATGTTGTTCCTAAGTCTTGTACGTTGACATCCACCGGTGAGAATTTTATTTGGAGCTCTCTAACTTAGTGTTTTCTGTCTAGCCCTATTTGTATACGAGTTTGTATTATGTCATATATTGGTGATGATTATTAGATTTTTTTTTGCCAAAGGGAAAAGTGCCCAGAAAAGAGAAGACGTTCATATCAAATTTTGCTTTAGTCTTGATCGATGGCCAAATGATCTCTAATCATGATGAAATTTATTTCTGTTGTTCTTGAGTCTTGCATCTTGTCATCTAACGGTTAGAATCTAATTAGGGGCTCTGTAACATAGTATTTTCTGTCTAGTCCTCCTAGTATACAAGTTTGTAATATATCATATATTGGTAATGATTATTAGATTTTTTTGTGCCAAAGGGAAAAGTGCCCAGAAAAGAGAAAACGTTCATATCAAAATTTGCTCTAGTCACGATCAATGTCTAAACGATCTCTAATCGAGACGAAATTTCATTATGTTATTCCTGAGTCTTGCATATTGACATCCAACGGTTAGAATCTGATTTGTAGCTCTCTAACTTAGTATTTTCTGTCTAGACATAATTGCTCTAGTCTCGATCAACAATCAAATGAACTCTGATCCGGACAAAATTTGAGTATGTTGTTCCTGACTCTTGCATCTTGACATCCAAAGGTCAGAATCTGATTTTGAGCTCTTTAACATAGTATTTTCTGTTTAGACCTCCTTGTATACAAGTTTCTATTATGTCATATATTGATGATAATTATTAAATTTTTTGTGCCTAACAAAAAAGTGCCAAAAGAGAGAAAACGTTCATATCAAAATTTGTTATAGTCTCGATCGATGACAAAACGATCTCTGATCGGGACGAAATTTTACTATGTTTTTCCTGAGTCGTGCATCTTGACATCTAATGGTCAGAATCTGATTTGGAGCTCTCTAACAAAATATTTTCTATTTAGCTCTCCTTGTATACAAGTTTGCATCATGTCATATATTGGTGATGAGAAAAGTGCCTAGAAGAGAGAAAACGTTCATATCAAAATTTTTTCTCATCTCGATCAATGGCTAAACGATCTCTAACCGGGATGAAATTTTAGTATGATGTTCCTAAATCTTGCTTCTTGACATCCAACGGTCAGATTCTAATTTGGAGCTCCCTAATATAGTATTTTCTGTTTAGCCCTCCTTGTGTACCAGTTTGTATTACGTCGTATATTGGTAATAATTATTAGATTTTTTGTGCTTAAGGGATAAGTGGCCAGAAGTTAAAAAATGTCCATATCAAAATTTGCTCTAGTCTCGATCGAAGACTAAACGATCTCTGATCGGGACGAAATTTTAGTATGTTGTTCCTAAGTCTTGCTTCTTGACATCCAATGGTTAGAATCTAATTTGGAGCTTTCTAACATAGTATTTTCTATCTAGCCCTCCTTGTATACGAGTTTGTTTTATGTCATATATTGGTGATAATTATTAGTTTTTTTTCGCCAACCGGAAAAGTGTCCAGAAGGGAGAAAACGTTCACATCAAAATTTACTCAAGCATCGATTAATTACCAAACAACCTGTGATCGAAAAGAAAAGTGCCCAGATTAGATTTTGTGTACTTAAAAGAAAATTGCCCCGATTAGAGAGAAAGTGCGTATCAAAATTTTCTTAAGCCTCGATCGATAACCAACTGACCTTTGATTGAGATGAAATACTAGTATGTTCTTCTTGATTTTTGCCTCTTGATTTGGAGCTTTTTAACATAGTATTTTCTATCTAGCCCTCCCTGTATACTAGTTTGTATTATTTAATATAATGGTGATGATTGTTAGTTTTTTTATACCAAAGAGAAAAGTGCCCAGAAGAGAGAAAACATTTATATCAAAATTTGCTCTAGTCTCGATCGATAACCAAACGATCTTTGATCAAGACAAAATTTTAGTATGTTGTTCCTGAGTCTTGCATCTTGACATCCAATGGTTAGAATCTAACTTGCAACTCTCTAACTTAGTATTTTTTGTCTAGCCTTACTTTTATACGAGTTTGTATTATGTCATATATTGGTGATGATTATTAGATTCTTTTGTGCCAAAGAAAAAATTGGCTAGAAGAGAGAAAACATTCATATTAGAATTTGCTCAAGCATCGATCGATTACCAAACGACCTCTGATCGAGATGAAATATTAGTATGTTGTTCTTGAGTCTTGCCTCTTGACAACTAACGGTTAGAATCTGATTTGGAGCTCTGTAAGTTATTATTTTCTGTCTGGCCCTCATTATATACGAGTTTGTATTATGTCATATATTGGCGATGTTTATTAGATTTTTTTGTGCCAAAAAGAAAGGTGCCTAAAAGAGAAAAAATGTTTACATCAAAATTTTCTCAAGCCTCGATCGATTACCAAATGACCTCTGAGCGAAATGAATTATTAGTATGTTGTTCTTGAGTCTTGCCTTTTGACATCCAACGGTTAGAATCTGATTTGGAGCTCTCTAAATTAATATTTTCTATATAGCCCTCATTGTATACGAGTTTTATTACGTCATATATTGGTGAAGATTATTAGATTTTTTTGTGCTAAAGAGAAAAGTGCTCTGAAGAGAGAAAATGTTCATATCAAAATTTGCTCGAGTCTCGATCGATAACCAAACAATCTTTAATCGGGACAAAATTTTAGTATATTATTCCTGAGTCTTGCATCTTAACATCCAACGGTTAGAATCTGATTTGGGGCTCTTTAACCTAGTATTTTCTTTCTAGTCCTCATTGTATATGAGTTTGTGTTATGTCATATTTTGGTGATCAATATTAGATTTTGTGTCATATTTTGTTGATGATTATTAGAGTCTTGCCTCTTGACATCCAAAGGTTAGAATCTGATTTAGATGTCTCTAACATAGTATATTTTATCTGGTTCTTGTTATTTACGAGTTTGTATTATGTCATATATTGAGGTTGATTATTAGATCTTTTTGTGCAGAAGAGAAAAGTACCCAGAAGAGAGAAAACGTTCACATCAAAATTTGCTCTAGTCTCAATGGATGACCAAACGATCTATGATCTAGACAAAATTTTAGTATGTTGTTCCTAAGTCTTGTATCTTGACATCCATTTGCTAGAATCTGATTTAGAGCTCTTTATCTTAGTATTTCCCGCCTAGCCCTTCTTGCATACGAGTTCGTATTATGTCATAAATTGGAGATGATTATTAGATTTTTTTGTGCCAAAGAGAAAGGTGCCCAGAAAAGAGAAAACGTTCATATCAAAATTTGCTCCGGTCTCGATCGATGACCAAACGATCTCTGATCAGGACGAAACTTCAGTATGTTATTCCCGAGTCTTGCATCCTGACATCCAATGGTTAGAATCTGATTTGGAGCTCTCTAACTTAGTATTTTATGTCTATACCTACTTGTATAAAAGTTTGTATTATGTCATATATTGGTGATGACTATTATATTTTTTTGCTCTAGTCTCGATCAATGATGAAATGATCTCTGATCGGGACAAAACTTTAGTATGTTGTTCCTGAGTCTTGGATCTTGACATCCAATGCTTAGAATCTAACTTGCAGCTCTCTAACTTAGTATTTTCTGTCTAGCCCTATTTGTATGCGAGTTTGTATTATGTCATATATTGGTGATAATTATTAGATTTTTTTTTGTGCCAATGAGAAAGGTGCCCAGAAGAGACAAAATGTTCACATAAAAATTTGCTTAAGTCTCGATCGATTACCAATTAACCTTTGATCGAGATGAAATATTAGTATGTTATTCTTGAGTCATGCCTCTTTACATCCGACAGTTAGAATCTTATTTAAAGCTCTCTAACATAGTATTTTCTGTCTAGCCCTCCTTGTATACGAGTTTGTATTTTGTCATGCATTGGTGATGATTATTAGATTTTTATGTGCCAAAGAGAAAATTGCCTAGAAGAGAGAAAACGTTCATATCAAAATTTGCTTTAGCCTTGATCGATGAACAAACGATCTCTGATCGGGACCAAATTTTAGTATGTTATTCCTGAGTTTTGTATGTTGACATCTAACGGTTAGATTCTGATTTGGAGCTCTCTAACTTAGTATTTTCTGTCTAGCCCTCCCTGTATACGAGTTTGTATTATGTCATATTTAGGTGGTAATTATTAGATTTTTTGTGCCAAAGAGAAAATTGCCTGAAAGAGTGACAACGTTCATATCGATAACTAAACGATCTTTGATCGAGACTAAATTTTAGTATGTTGTTCCTGAGACTTGAATCTTGACATCAAATGGTTAGAATCTGATTTGGAGTTCTCTAACTTAGTATTTTCTTTCTAACCCTCCTTATATACAAGTTTGTATTAGGTCGTTTATTGGGGATGATTATTAAATTTTTTTGTGCCAAAGAGAAAATTGCCTAGAAGAGAGATAATGTTCATATCAAAATTTTCTCTAGTCTCGATTGATGACCAAACGATCTCTGACCAAATGTTCCTGAGCCTTGCATCTTAACATCTAACGGTTAGAATCTGATTTGGAGCTCTCCAAATTGGTATTTTCTGTCTAGCCCTATTTGTATGCGAGGTTGTACTATGTCATATTGTGCTGATCATTATTAGAATTTTTGTACCGAAAAAAAGTGCCTAGATTAGAGAGAAAGCGCGTATCAAAATTTTTTCAAGCCTCGATCGATTGCCAAACGACCTCTAATTGAGATGAATATTAGTATGTTGTTCTTAAGTCTTGCTTCTTGACATCCAACGATTAGAATCTGATTTAAAGCTCTTTAATATAGTATTTTCTATCTTGCCTTTCTTGTATACGAGTTTATCTTGTGTCATATATTGGTTACGATTATTAGATTTTTTTGTGCTAAATAGAGAAGAATGGAGAAAACGTTCGTATGAAAATTTACTCAACTCTCGATCGATAACCAAATGTTCTCTGATCAGGACAAAACTTTAGTATGTTGTTCCTTAGTCTTGCATCTTGACATCTAACAGTTAGAATCTAATTTTGAGTTCCCTAACTTGCTGTTTTCTTTCTAGTCATCCTTGAGTATGAGTTCATATTATGTCATATTTGGGTGATGATTATTAGATTTCTTTGGGCCAAAGAGAAAAGTGTCCAAATGAGAGAGAAAGCGTGTATTAATATTTGCTCACGTGTCGACTAATTGCCGAACGCCCTTTGATCAGGATGAAATTTTAGTATGATGTTCCTAAGCTTTGCATCTTGACATCCAACGGTTAGAATCTGGTTTGGAGCTCTCTAAATTATTATTTTCTGTCTAGTCTTCCTTGTATACGAGTTTGTATTATGTCATATATTGGTGATTATTATTAGATTTTTTTGGCCAAAGAGAAAATTGCCCAGAATAGAGAAAACGTTAATATCAAAATTTGCTATAGTCTCAATCGATGACCAAACAATCTTTGATGGGGACGAAATTTTAATATGTGGTTCCTGAGTCTTGCATCTTGACATCTAATGGTTAAAATCTGATTTGGAGCTCTCTAACTTAGTATTTTCTATTTAGCCCTATTTGTATACGAGTTTGCATTATCTCATATATTGGTGAGGAATATTAGATTATTTTGTGCCAAACAGAAAGGTGCCCAGAAGAGAGAAAACATTCATATAAAAATTTGATCAAGCCTCGATCGATTACCAAATGACCTCTGATCGAGATGAAATATTGATATGTTGTTCTTGACTCTTGCCTCTTGACATCCAATGGGTAGAATCAGATTTGGAGCTCTCTAACTGAGTATTTTCTGTCTAGCTCTCCTTGAATACGAGTTTGCATTATGTCATATATTGATGATGACTATTAATTTTTTTGTGCTGAAGAGAAATTTTTGTTTGTTGTTCCTGTGTCTTGCATCTTGACATCCAACGGTTGGAATCTGATTTAGACCTCTCTAACTTAGTATTTTCTGTCTAGCCCTCCTTGTATACAAGTTTGTATTATGTCATATTTTTGTGATCATTATTAGATTTTTTTGTGCCAAAGAAAAAGGTTCCCAGGTGAGAGAGAAAGCATGTATCAATATTTTCTCAAGCCTTGATCGATTACCAAACAACCTCTGATCGAGATGAAATTATAATATGATGTTCATGAGTCTTGCCTCTTAACATCTAATGGTTAGAATTTGATTTGGAGCTCTCTCTAACTTTGCATTTTCTGTCTAGCCCTCCTTGCATAAGAATTTGTGTTATGTCTTATTTGAGTGATGATTATTAGATTTTTTTAGTCGAAAAGAAAAATACCCAGACGAGAGAGAAAACACGTATCAATATTTTCTCAAGCCTCGATTGATTACTAAACGAACTCTAATCGGGATGAAATTTTAGTATGAAGTTCCTGAGCCTTGCCTCTTGACATCTAACGGTTAGAATCTGATTTGGAACTCTCTAACATTGTATTTTTTTCTAACCCTCCGTGTATACGAGTTTATATTATATCATATTTGGGTGCTGATTATTATATTTTTTTGTGCCAAAGAGAAAAGTGTCCAAACGAGAGAGAAAGCGCATGCCAATATTTGCTCAAGCTTCGATTGATTACCAGGCGATCTCCGATTGGGATAAATTTTTAGTATATTGTTTCTTAGTGTTGCTTCTTAACATCCAACGGTTAGAATCTGATTTGAAACTCTCTAACTTAGTATTTTCTTTTTAGGCCACTTTGTATACGAGTTTGTATTATGTCATATATTGGTGATGATTATTAGATTTTTTTGCCCCAAAAATAAAAGTGCCCTAATGAGAGAGAAAGCGCGTAAAAATTTTTTTCTCAACCCTCGATCGATTACCAAACGACCTCTGATCGGATGAAATTTTAGTATGATATTCATGAGTCTTGCCTCTTGACATCTAAACGTTAGAATCTGATTTGGAGATCTCTAACTTAGTATTTTCTATCTAGCCCTCCTTGTATGCGAGTTTGTATTATATCATATTTGGGTGATGATTAATAGATTTCTTTGTGCCAAAGAGAAAAGTGTCCAAATGAGAGAGAAAGGGTGTATCAATATTTGCTCAACCCTAGATCGATTACCAAACGACCTTTGATCGGGATGAAATTTTAGTATGTTATTCCTGAGTCTTGCATCTTGACATCTAACTGTTAGAATCAGATTTGGAGCTCTCTAACTTTGCATTTTCTATCTAGCCCTCCATGTATACGAGTTTGCATTATGTCATATATTGGTGATGATTATTAGATTTTTTTTTGCTAAAGAGAAAAGTGCTCAGAAGAAAGAAAACGTTCATATCAAAATTTGATCTAGTCTCGATCCATTACCAAACAATCTCTGATTGGGACGAAATTTTAGTATATTGTTCCTGAGTCTTGCATCTTGACATCCAACAGTTAAAATCCGATTTAGAGCTCTCTAATTTAGTATTTTTTTTGTCTAGCCCTCCTTGCATACGAGTTTGTATTATGTCATTTGTTGATGATGATTATTAGATTTTTTTGTGGCAAAGAGAAAAGTGAGTGCAAGAGAGAAAACGTTCATATCAAAATTTGCTATAGTCTCGATCTATGACCAAACGATCTCTGATCGGGATGAAATTTTAGTATGTAGTTCCTGAGTCTTGCATCTTCACATCCAACGGTTATAATTCGATTTGGAGCTCTCTAACTTAGTATTTTTTGTCTAGCTTTTCTTGTATACGAGTTCATATTTTGTCATATATTGGTGATTATTATTAGATTTTTTTGTGACAAAAAGAAAATTGCCCAGAAGAGAGAAAACGTTCATATCAAAAATTGCTCTAGTCTCGATCGATGACCAAACGATCTTTGATCGGGACGAAATATTTGTATATTGTTCCTAAGTCTTAAATCTTGACATCCAACGGTTAGAATCTGATTTGGATCTCTTTAATTTAGTATTTTTGGTGTAGCCCTCCTTGTATACGAGTTTCAATTATGTCATATATTGGTGATTATTATTAGATTTTTTGTGCCAAAGAGAAAAGTGCCCAAAAGAAAGAAAACGTTCATATCAAAAATTGCTCTGGTTTCGATCGATGACCAAACGATCTTTGATCGGGATGAAATATTTGTATATTGTTCCTAAGTCTTAAATCTTGACATCCAACGGTTAGAATCTGATTTGGATCTCTTTAATTT
>JAOTAX010030282.1:18357-31349 GCA_025629825.1 Erythroxylum guanchezii
CCTTGTATACGAGTTTCAATTATGTCATATATTGGTGATTATTATTAGATTTTTTGTGCCAAAGAGAAAAGTGCCCAGAAGAAAGAAAACGTTCATATCAAAATTTGCTCTAGTCTCAATCAATGACCAAATGATCTCTGATCGGGGTGACATTTATAGTATGTTGTTCCTGAGTCTCGCGTCTTGACACCTAACGGTTATAATCTGATTTCAAGCTTTCTAACTTAGTATTTTTTTGTCTAGCCCTCCTTGTATACAAGTTTGTATTATGTGATATATTGGTGATGATTATTAGATTTTTTGTGCCAAAGAGAAAACATTCATATCAAAATTTGCTCTAGTCTCAATCGTTGACCAAACGATCTCTAATCGGGTCGAAAATTTTGTATGTTGTTCCAGAGCCTTACATCTTGACATCCAACAGTTAGAATCTGATTTAGAGCTCTCTAACCTAGTATTTTCTCTCTAGCTCTTCTTTTATACGAGTTTGTATTATGTCATATATTGGTGATGATTATTAAATTTTTTTTGTGCCAAAGAGAAAGGTGCCTAGAAGGGAGAAAATGTTCATATCAAAATTTACTCGTGCCTCAATCGATTACCAAGCGACCTCTGATCGAGATGAAATGTTAGTATGTTGTTTTTGAGTCTTTCCTATTGACATCTAACGGTTAGAATCTAATTTGGAGCTCTCGAACATAGTATTTTCTACTTAGCCCTCTTTGTATACGAGTTTGTATTATGTCATATATTGGTGATGATTCATAGATTTTTTTGTGCCATAAAGAAAGGTGCCTAGAAGAGAGAAAACGTTTATATCAAAATTTTCTCAAGCCTCTAACAATTACTAAACGGCCTCTGATCGAGATGAAATAATAGCATGTTGTTCTTGAGCCTTGCCCCTTGACATCTGACGGTTAAAATCTGATTTGCAGCCCTCTAGCAAAGTATTTTCTGTTTAGCCCTCCTTGTATATGAGTTTGTATTATGTCATATATTGAAGATGATTATTAGATTTTTTTGTGCCAAAGAGAAAATTGCCCAAAAGAGAGAAAACGTTCGTATCAAAATTTGCTCTAGCCTAGATTGATGATCGTACGATCTCTGATCGGGACGAAATTTTAGTATGTTGTTCCTGAGTCTTGTATCTTGACATCTAATGGTTAGAATCTGATTTGGAGCTCTCTAACTTAGTATTTTCTGTCTTGCCTCTTTTTTTTTATATGAGTTTGTATCAAGTCATATATTGGTATAATTATTAGATTTTTTGTGCTAAAAAGAAAATTGCGCAGAAGAGAGAAAGTGTTCATATCAAATTTGTTCTAGTCTCGAACGATGACCAAACGATTTCTAATCAAGACGAAATTTTAGTATGTTGTTCTTGAGTCTTGCATCTTCACATTCAATGGTTAGAATATAATTCGGACCTCTCTAACATAGTATTTTCTACCTAGCCCTCCTTGTATATGAGTTTGTATTATGTCATACATTGTGATGATTATTAGATTTTTTTATACCAAAGAGAAAGGGGCCTAGAAGAGAAAAAACGTTCATATCAAAATTTGCCCTAGTCCCGATCGAATATCAAATGATCTCTGATCGAGACGAAGTTTTAGTATGTTATTCCTGAGTCTTGCATCTTGACATCCAACGGTTAGAATCTAATTTGGAGATCTATAACTTAGTATTTTCTGCCTAGCCCTACTTGTATACGAGTTTGTATTTTTTCATATATTGGTGATAATTATTAGATTTTTTTGGTCCAAAGAGAAAATTACCCGATAGAGAGAAAACTTTCATATCAAAATTTGCTCTAGTCTCGATCGATGACCAACGATCTCTGATCGGGATGCAATTTTACTATGTTGTTCTTGAGTCATGCATCTTGACATCCAACATTTAGAATCTGCTTTGGAGCTCTTTAACTTAGTATTTTCTATCTAGCCCTCCTTATATACGAGTTTGTATTATGTCATATTTTTGTAATCATTATTAGATTTTTTTTGTACCGAGGAGAAAAGTGCCCAGATGGGAGAAATAGCACTTATCAAAATTTGCTCAAGCCTCGATCGATTACCGAACGACTTCCGATCGAGATGAAATATTAGTATGTTCTTCTTGACTCTTGCCTATTGACATGCAACGGTTAGAATCTAATTTGGAGCTCTTTGACATAGTATTTTCTGCCTAGCTCTCCTCACATACGAGTTTGTATTATATCATATATTGGTGATGATTACTAGATTTTTTAATGCCAAAGAGAACAACACCCAAAATAGAGAAAACGTTTATATCAAAATTTGCTCTTGTCTCGATCGTTGACAAAACGATATTTAATTGGTACGAAATTTTGGTATATTGTTCCTGAGTCTTGCATCTTGACATCTAGTGGTAAGAATCTGATTTGGAGCCATCTAACTTAGTATTTTTTATCTAACCCTACTTGTATACGAATTTGTATTATGTCAAATATTGGTGATTATAATTTGATTTTTTTGTGCCAAAGAGAAAATTGCCCAGAAGAGAAAAAACGTTCATATCAAAATTTTCTCTAATCTTGATCGATAGTCAAACGATCTCTGAGCGGGACAAAATTTTAACACGTTGATCCTGGGTCTTGCATCTTGACATCCATTGGTTAGAATCTGATTTGGAGCTCTCTAACATAGTATTTTTTTACCTAGTCCTATTTGTATAAGAGTTTGTATTATGGCAATATTAGTGATGATTATTTGATTTTTTTGTGCCAAAGAGAAAAGTGTTCAGAAGAGAGAAAACGTTCAGATCAAAATTTTCTCTAGTCTCGATCGATGACCAAACGATCTCTGAACGGGACGAAATGTAAGTATGTGGTTCCTGAGTCTTGCATCTTAACATCCAACGGATAGAATCTAAGATGGAGCTCTTTAACTTAGTATTTTCTGTCTAACCTTATTTGTATACGAGTTTGTATTGTGTCATATATTGGTGATGATTATTAGATTTTTTTGTGCCAAAGAGAAAAGTGCCTAAAAGAGAGAAAATATTCATATAAAATTTTCTCTAGTCTTGAACAATCACCGAACGATATCTGATCGTGACGAAATTTTAGTATGTTTTTCCTGAGTCTTGCATCTTGATATCCAACAGTTAGAATCTAATTTGGAGCTCTCTAATATATTATTTTCTGTCTAACCCTCATTGTAAACAAGTTTGTATTATGTCATATATTGGTGATGATTATTATATTTTTTTGTGCCAAAAAGAAAATAGCCCGAAGAGACAAAATGTTTGTATCAAAATTTGCTCTAGTCTCGATCGATGACCAAACGATTTCTGGTCGGGATGAAATTTACTATGTTGTTCTTCAGTCTTTCATCTCGGCATCCAATGGTTAGAATATAATTTGGAGCTCTCTAACATAGTATTTTCTACCTAGCCCTCTCTGTATACGAGTTTGTATTATGTCATATATTAGTAATGATTATTTGATTTTTTTGTGCCAAAGAAAAAGGTACCTATAAGAGAGAAAACGTTCATATCAAAATTTTCTTTAGTCTAGATCAATGACCAAATGATCTCTAATCGGGACAAAATTTTAGTATATTGTTCTTGAGTCTTGTATCTTGACATCCAACGGTTAGAATCTGATTTGGAGCCCTCTATCTTAGTATTTTCTGATCGGGACGAAATTTTAGTATGTTGTTCTTCAGTCTTGCATCTTCACATCCAATGGTTAGAATATAATTTGGAACTTTCTAAAATAGTATTTTCTACCTAGCCATCCCTGTATATCAGTTTGTATTACGTCATATATTGGTGATGATTATTAGATTTTTTTGGGCAAAAGAGAAAGATGTCTAGATGAGAGAAAACATTCATATCAAACTTTGCGCTAGTCTCGATCAATGACCAAACGATTTCCAATCGGGATGATTATTAGTTTTTTTGTGCCAAAGATAAAATTGCCCAGGAGAGAGAAAATGCTGATATGAAAAATTGGTCTAGTCTCGATCGATGACCAAACGATCTCTGATTGGGACGAAATTTTAGTATGTGGTTCCCGAGTCTTGCATCTTCACATCCAACGGTTAGAATCTAATTTAGAGCTCTATAACGTAGTATTTTCTGTCTAGCCTTATTTGTATACGAGTTTGTCTTATGTCATATTTTAGGGATGATTATTAGATTTTTTTTGTGCCAAAAAGAAAATAGCCCGAAAGGGAGAAAACGTTCGTATCACAATTTTCTCTAGTCTCGATTGATGACCAAACGATTTCTGATTAGGACGAAATTTTAGTATGTTGTTCTTCAGTCTTGCATCTCGACATCCAATGGTTAGAATATAATTTGGAGCTATCTATCTTAGTGTTTTCTGTCTAGCTCTATTTGTATACGAGTTTGTATTATGACATATATTAGTGATAATTATTAAAAAAAAATTTGTGCCAAAGAAAAAGGTACCTAGAAGAGAGAAAACGTTCATATTAAAATTTACTCTAGTCTCGATCAATAACCCAAAAATCTCTGATCGGTATGAAATTTTAGTATGTTATTCTTGAGTCTTTCATTTTGACATCTAACGGTTAGAATCTGATTTAGAGTTCTCTAACTTAGTATTTTCTGTCTAGTCCTATTTTTATACGAGTTTGTATTGTGGCAATATTAGTGAGGATTTTTAGATTTTTTTGGGCCAAGGAGAAAATTGCCCAAAAGAGAGAAAATGTTCATATCAAAATTTGGTCAGTTCTCGATCGATGACCAAATGATCTCTAATCGGGACGAAATTTTAGTAAATTGTTCCTGAGTCTTGCATCTTGACATCCAACGGTTAGAATCTGATTTGAAGCTCTCTAACTTATTTTTTTAATGCCAAGCCCTCCTTATATACGAGTTCGCATTATGTAATATATTGGTGATGATTGTTAGATTTTTTTGTGCCAAAGAGAAAATTGCCTAGAAGATAGAAAACATTCATATCAAAATTTGCTCTAATCTCGAGCGATTGCCAAACGATATCTGAACAGGACGAAATTTTAGTACGTTAATCCTTAGTCTTACATCTTGACATCCAACGGTTAGAATCTGTTTTGGAGCTCTCTAACTTAGTATTTTCTGTCTAGTCCTATCTGTATACGAGTTTGTATTATGGCAATATTAGTGATGATTATTAGATTTTTTGTGCCAAAGATAAAAGTGCCCAGAAGAGAGAAAAGGTTCATATCAAAATTTGCTCTAGTCTCGATCGGTGACCAAGCGATCTCTGAGTGGGATGAAATTTTCGTATGTGGTTCCTGAGTCTTGCATCTTGACATCCAATGATTAGAATCTAATTTGGAGCTCTCTAACTTAGTATTTTTTGTCTAGCCCTATTTGTATACGAGTTTGTATTAGATCATATATTGCTAATGAGTATCAGATTTTTTTGTGCCAAAGAGAAAATTGCCCAGAAGAGAGAAAACGTTCATATCAAAATTTGCTTTAGCCTTTATCGATGACCAAACGATCTCTGATCGGGACGAAATTTTAGTATCTTGTTCCTGAGTCTTGCATCTTGGCATCCAACACTTGGAATCTGATTTGCAGCACTCTAACATAGTATTTTCTGTCTAGCCCTATTTACATACAAGTTTGTATTATGTCATATATTGGTGATGATTATTAGATTTTTTGTGCCAAAGAGAAAATAGCCCAAAAGAGAGAAAACGTTTGTATCAAAATTTGCTCTAGTCTCGATCGATAATCGTTATTTCTGATCGGGACAAAATTTTAGTATGTTGTTCTTCAGTCTTGCATCTTCACATCTAATAGTTAGAATATAATTTGGAGCTCTCTAACATAGTATTTTCTACCTAGCCCTCCCTGTATATGAGTTTGTATTATGTCACATATTGGTGATGATTATTAGATTTTTTTGGGTCAAAGGGAAAGGTGTCTAGATGAGAGAAAACGTTCATATGAAACTTTGTGCTGGTCTGGATCGATGACCAAACGATCTCTGATCGGGACGAAATTTTAGTATGTGGTTCCTGAGTCTTGCATCTTGACATCCAACAGTTAGAATCTAATTTTGAACAAAAATACCCCAAAAGAGAGAAAACGTTCGTATCAAAATTTACTCTAGTCTCGATTGATGACTAAACGATTTCCGATTGGGTCGAAATTTTAGTAGGTTGTTCTTCAGTCTTGCATCTCGACATTCAATGGTTAGAATATAATTTCGAGCTCTCTAACTTTGTATTTTTTGTCTAGCTCTATGTGTATACGAGTTTGTATTAAGTTATATATTAGTGATAATTATTAGATTTTTTTTATTCCAAAGAAAAAGGTACCTAGAAGAGAGAAAACGTTAATGTCAAAATTTGCTCTAGTCTCGATCAAGGACCAAACAATCTCTAATCGGTATGAAATTTTAGTATGTTATTCCTGAGTCTTTCATCTCGACATCTAACGGTTAGAATCTGATTTGGAGTTCTCTAACTTAGTATTTTCTGCCCAGTCCTATTTGTATACGAGTTTGTATTGTGACAATATTAGTGATGATTATTAGATTTTTTTGTGCCAAAGATAAAAGTGCCCAGAAGAGAGAAAAGGTTCATATCAAAATTTGCTCTACTCTTGATCAATGACCAAGTGATCTCTGAGCAGGACGAAATTTTAGTATGTGGTTCCTAAGTCTTGTATCTTGACATCAAATGATTATAATCTAATTTCGATCTCTCTAACTTGGAATTTTCTGTCTAGCCCTATTTATATACAAGTTTGTATTAGGTCATATATTGGTGATGAGTATTAGATTTTTTTGTGTCAAAGAGAAAATTGCCCAGAAGAGAGGAAACGGTCATATCAAAATTTGGTCTAGCCGTTATCGATAACCAAACGATCTCTGATCGGGATGAAAATTTTAGTATGTTGTTCCTGAGTCTTGCATCTTGACATCTAACAGTTAGAATCTGATTTGCAGCTTTCTAACATAGTATATTCTGTCTAGCTCTATTTGTATACGAGTTTGTATTATGTCATATATTGGTGATGATTATTAGGTTTTTTGTGCCAAAGAGAAAATAGCCCAAAAGAGAGAAAACGTTCGTATCAAAATTTGTTCTAGTCTTGATCGATGATCAAACGATTTATGATCGGGACGAAATTTTAGTATGTTGTTCTTCAGTCTTGCATCTTCACATCCAATGGTTTGAATATAATTCGGAGCTCTCTAACATAATATTTTCTAGCTAGCCCTCCCTGTATACGAGTTTGTATTATGCCATATATTGGTGATGATTATTAGATATTTTTGGGCCAAAGAGAAAGGTGTCTAGATGAGAGAAAACGTTCATATCAAATTTTGCGCTAGTCTCGACCAATGACCAAACGATCTCCGATCGAGATGATTATTAGTTTTTTTTTGTGCCAAAGAAAAAATTGCCAAGGAGAGAGAAAATGTTCATATGAAAATTTGATCTAGGCTTAATCGATAACCAAATGATCTCTAATTGAGACCAAATTTTAGTATATTGTTCCTGAGTCTTGCATCTTGACATCTAACGGTTAGAATCTGATTTGGAGCTCTCTAACTTTGTATTTTTATTCCTAGCCCTCCTTGTATACGATTTTGTTTTATGTAATATATGGTTGATGATTATTAGATTTTTTGTGCCAAAGAGAAAATTACCCAAAAGAGAGAAAACGTTCATATCAAAATTTTCTCTAATTTTGATCGATGGCCAAACGATCTCTGATCTGGACAAAATTTTAGTAAATTGATCCTGAGTCTTGCATCTTTACATCCAACGTTTCGTATCTAATTTTGGGCTCTCTAACTTAGTATTTTCTGTCTAGACCTATTTGTATAAGAGTTTGTATTGTGTCATATATTGGTGATGATTATTAGATTTTTTTATGCCAAAGAGAAAGGTGCCTAGAAGAGAGAAAACTTTTATATCAAAATTTACACTAGGCTCAATCGATAACCAAACCATTTCTGATCGGGACGAAATTTTAGTATGTTATTCCTGAGTCTTGCATCTTGATATCCAACAGTTAGAATCTAAATTAGAGCTCTTTAACTTTGTATTTTCTTTCTAGTCTTCCCTGTATACGAGTTTTTATTATGTCATATATTGTTGATGATTATAAGATTTTTTTGTGCCAAAGAGAAAATTGCCTAGAAGAGAGAAAACGTTAATATTAAAATTTGCTCCATTCTCGATCGATGACCAAACGATTTTTTATCAAGACAAAATTTTAGTATGTTGTTCCTGAGTTTTGCATCTTGATATCTAACGGTTAGAATCTGATTTGGAGCTATCTAACATAATATTTTCTGTCTAGCCCCCCTTGTATACGAGTTAGTATTATGTCATATATTGGTGATGATTATTAGATTTTTTTCTGCCAAAGAGAAAAGTGCCCAGAAGAGAGAACACGTTCATATCAAAATTTGATTAAGTGTCGATCAATGAACAAACGATCTCTGATCGGGACAAAATTTTATTATGTTGTTCCTGAATCTTGCATCTTGACATTCAACGGTTAGAATCTGATTTGGAGCTCTCTAACTTAGTATTTTTTGTCTTGTCCTGTTTGTGTACGAGTTTGTATTATGTCATATATTGGTGAGGATTATTCCATTTTTTTATGTCAAAGACAAAGTAGCCCAGAAGATGGAGAACGTTAATATAAAAATTTGCTCAAGCCTCGATTGATTATCAAACGACCTCTGATCGAAATGAAATATTAGTATGTTATTCTTGAGTTTTGCCTTTTGACATTCAAAGGTTAGAATCTGATTTGGAGCTCTTTGATGTAGCATTTTTTGTCCAGTCCTCCGTGTATACGAGTTTGTATTATGTTATATATTGGTGATGATTATTAGATTATTTTGTGCCAATGAGCAAAGTTCCCAAAAGAGATGAAACGTTCATATCAAAATTTGCTCGAGTCTCGATTGACGAGTAACTATCTTTGATCAGGACGAAATTTTAGTGTGTTGTTCCTAGGCCTTGCATCTTGGCATCCAACGGTTAGAATCTAATTTGCAGTTCTCTAACTTAGTATTTTCTGCCTAACCCTGTTTGTACACAAGTTTGTATTATATCATATATTGGTGATGATTATTAGATTTTTTTGTGGCAAAGACAAAGGTGCACGGAAGAGAGAGAACGTTCATATCAAAATTTGCTCAAGCCTCAATCGATTACCAAACTACCTCTTATCGAGATGAAATATTAGTATGTTGTTTTTGAGTCTTGCCTTTTCAAATCGGACAATAAGAATCTGATTTGGAGCTCTCTAACATAGTATTTTCTGTCTAGCTCTCTTTGTATACGAGTTTGTATTATGTTATATATTGGTAATGACTATTAGATTATTTTGTGCGAAAGAGAAAAGTGCCCAAAAGAGAGAAAACATTCATATCAAAATTTGCTCTAGTCTCGATCGATAACCAAACGATCTTTGATCGGGAAAAAATTTTAGTATATTGTTTCTGAGTCTTACATCTTGACATCCAACGGTTAGAATCTGATATAAAGCTCTCTAACATAGTATTTTCTGTCTAGCCCTCCGTGTATACGAGTTTGTTTTATGTTAAATATTAGTGATGATTATTAGATTTCTTTTGTGCCAAAGAGAAAATTGCCTAGAAGAGAGAAAACGTTCATATCAAAATTTACTCAAGCCTCGATCGATGACCAAACGATCTATGATCCTGATGAGATTTTAGTATGTTGTTCCTGAGTCTTGCCTCTTGACATACAACGGTTAGAATCTGATTTGGAACTCTCAAATATAATATTTTCTATCTAGCCCTACTTATAAACGAGTTTGTATTACGTCATATATTGGTGATTATTATTAGATTTTTTTGTGCCAAAGAGAAAAGTTCCTAGAAGAGAGAAAATGTTCATATCAAAATTTGCTCTACTCTCGATCGATGACCAAAAGATCTCTAATCGGGACGAAATTTTAGTATGTTGTTCCTGATTCTTACATTTTGACATCCAACGGTTAGAATCTGATTTGGGGGTTCTCTAACTTTGTATTTTCTTTCTTGTCTTCCTTGTATACGAGTTTTTATTATGCCATATATTGGTGATGATTATTAGATTTTTTGTGCGAAAGAGAAAATTGCCCAGAAGAGAGAAAACGTTCATATCAAAATTTGCTCTTGTCTTGATCGATGACCAAACGATTTTTGATCGGGAGAAAATTTTAGTGTGTTGTTCCTAAGTCTTGCATCTTGACATCCAACGGTTAGAATCTGGTTTGGAGCTCTCTAACATAGTATTTTTTATCTAGCACTACTTGTATACGAGTTTGTATTATGTCCTAAATTGGTGATGATTATTAGATTTTTTTGTGCCAAAGAGTAAAGTTCCTAGAAGAGAGAAAACGTTTATATTAAAATTTGCTCTATTCTTGATCAATGAACAAACGATCTCTGATCGGGACGAAATTTTAGTATGTTATTCCTGAGTCTTGCATCGTTACATCTAACCATTAGAATCTGATTTGGAGCTCTCTAGCTTAGTATTTTCTTTCTAGCCTTATTTGTAAACGAGTTTTTATTATGTCATATGTTGGTGATGATTGTTACATTTTTTTGCGTGAAAGAGAAAGGTGTCCAGAAGAGAGAGAACGTTAACATCAAAATTTACTCAAGCATCAATCGATTACCAAACGACCTCTGATCGAGATGAAATACTCGTATTCTTGAGTCTTTTCTCTTGACATCTGACGATTAGAATCTGATTTAGAGCTCTCTGGTGTAGTAATTTTTGTCTAGCCCTCCTTGTACACGATTTTGTACTATGTCATATTTTGGTGATGATTGTTTGATTTTTTGTGACAAAGAGAAAATTGTTCAGAAGAGAGAAAATGTTCATATCAAAATTTACTCAAGCCTCGATCAATGACCAAACGATCTCTGATATTGATGAAATTTTAGTATGTTGTTCCTGAGTCTTGCATCTTGACATTCAACGGTTAGAATCTGAATCGCAGTTCTCTAACTTAGTATTTTCTATCTAGCGCTATTTGTATGCAAGTTTGTATTATGTCATATATTGGTGATGATTATTAGATTTTTTTGTGGCAAAGAGAAAGGTGCCTAGAAGAGAGAGATTATTCTGATCAAAATTTTCTTAAGCCTCGATCGATTTCCAAACAACCTCTGATTGAGATGAACTATTAGTATTTTGTTCTTGAGTCTTACCTATTTACATCCGACGGTTAGAGTCTGATTTGGAGCTCTCTAGTATAGTATTTTCTGTCTAGCGCTCCTTGTACACGAGTTTGTACTATGTCAAATATTAGTGATGATTATTATATTTTTTTGTGCCAAAGAGAAAATTTCCTGGAATAGAGAAAACGTTCATATTAAAATCTACTCAAGCCTCGATCGATGACCAAATGATCTCTTATCGTGATGAAATTTTAGTATGTTGTTCCTGAGTCTTGTGTCTTGACATCTAACGGTTAGAATCTGATTCACAGTTCTCTAACTTAATATTTTCAGTCTTGCCCTATTTGTGTACAAGTTTGTATTATGTCATATATTGGTGATGATTATTAAATTTTTTTGTGGCAAAGAGAAAGGTGCCTAGAAGAGAGAGAAAGTTCATATCAAAATTTCCTCAAGCCTCAATTGATTACCAAACGACTTCTGATCGAGATGAAATATTGTTATGTTCTTGAGTCTAGCCTCTTTGGCATCCGACGATTAGAATCTGATTTGGAGCTCTCTAGTATAGTATTTTCTGTCTAGCCCTCCTTGTACACGAGTTTGTATTATGTTATATATTGGTGATGATTATTAGATTTTTTTGTGCCAAACAGAAAATTATCCAAAAGAGAGAAAATGTTCATATCAAAATTTACTCGAGCCTCGATCGATGATCAAACGATTTCTGATATTGACGAAATTTTAGTATGTTATTTGTGAGTCTTGCCTCTTGACGTCTAACGGTTAGAATCTAATTTGGAGCTCTCTAACATAGTATTTTATATCAAGCCCTCCTTGCATGCGAGTTTGTATTATGTCATATATTAGTGATGATTATTAGATTTTTTGTGCTAAAGAGAAAATTTCTCAAAAGAGAGAAAACGTTGATATCAAAATTTGCTCTACGCTCTATCGATGACTAAATGATTTTTGATCGGGACAAAATTTTAGTATGTTGTTCCTGAGTCTTGCATCTTGACATCCAACGATTAGAATCTAATTTGGAGCTCTCTAACATAGTTTTTTCTATCTAGCCCTCCTTGTATGCAAGTTTGTATTATGCCATATATTGGTTATGATTATTAGATTTTTTTGTGCCAAAGAGAAAAGTTCCTAGAAAAGAAAAAACTTTCATATCAAAATTGACTCTAGTCTCCATCGATGAACAAACGATCTTTGATCGCGACGAAATTTTAGTATGTTATTCCTGAGTCTTGCATCTTGACATTCAACCAGTGATTTAAAAATCGGCCGGTCGGACCGGTGAACCGGTGAATCGGAGTATGAAACGATCCGATTTAGTCCTTATTTTTTGTGAGTAATTGACCCATTTATTTTACGGTTGGATCGGTAAAAATCGTTGAACCGGTTAAAAAGTGAACCGACCGGTTCATTTAAAAAAGATTTTTCATTTAAAATTAAAAGCCAAAAGATTTAAAAGTTAAAATTTCGGGAAATAAGGAAACAAAACGCCACCTCTGCCACTATTCATCACCTCTGCAGTCTGCGCTGTTCACTTCACTCTTCAACGGTAGGTTTTTTTCATCTCTCTTTCACGTCTCTCTCTCTATCTCTTTTAATAAGTCTGTTGCTTCTCTTGAGAATTTGTAGGTTGTGTCTGTACTCTGTAGCTTTTCGTTCTTTTCTGGGTGAAAGTCTTGGCCTCTTGGGTATGTTTATGCCTTTTTAGTGTTGGAAGTTGTGCCTCTTCAGTGTTTCTTTAGGCATGTGATTAGAGAGAAGAAACATAAAATATTGGGAAGAAAAAAAGCAAAGTTAGACGATGACC
>JAOTAX010030366.1:0-11494 GCA_025629825.1 Erythroxylum guanchezii
ACTCAAATATCAAAGTCATCAAAACCAATCGATTCTTTTCTCATTAATTTTCTTAACGCACAAATACATCTATAACATAATTCATAGACAAAAACACTCATTGAATTTCATTTAATAACTCTAAATTTTCACTTAAAGATCGAGGTCCAACACCTTTGGCGATGACTATAAAAATTGTCGTGAAAAGCAAGACTTTTAGTGACGTTTTTTTAATCATCGCCAAAAGGTTAAATTAAAAAAAACACTTTCTTAGTTATAATTATGAATCCACTAATTTTGACTTGATCATTTTGTGACTGAATATTATATTGAGAAAAATCAAATTTAATATTATTTCCAATGATTCTAAGTGCAAAAATAAATATAGCTACAAAAAATGTCAAATCATTTTAATAATTTATGAAACTATAAACTCAAAATTAATTAATATTACATAGATTTATACTTTTCATTTAGAAGAAGATTTATACTTTTAATTTTTCTCTCCTAAATTATATGTTTTGACAATTTTTTATATTGTCACAAAATTTTCAAATAGTTTTAACTTGAATGTTGTAATATAATGATATCTGATTCTTACAGAAAAAACAATAAATAAATGGTAAGCAATATAATATACGGTATATGGTAAGTAATACAAGAGTTTAATCAGAAGTTTAACTATTCTTACAGACAGAACAATAAATAAAGTTTCACACCTATTCCATCGAAAAGAAAAAGAAATAATTATTTTTTTTGGATTCTAAGTGACATGATACTCTGTAGATAAGGTAAGGTAAAGGAGTTCCCTATGTCTAGATTTCTAAGAAGGTTCTTTGCATATTCAAAGGCATCAATTGAAATAGTCAACGATCATCCCCTAGGAGTTGGTTTATTGACACCCTCTTCCATCAACTTCTTGGCTTTAACTAAATTAGAAGAAGATACAATGAACGATTTCTTATATGCAATATAGATCACTGAATTAGATGAACCACACATATCATGTGTTTCATATAAGGAATAAACAATATAGAACTTAAAAAGCTAAATCAAATGGTATAAGGAACCCAAATTTGAACATATGCATAATCGATTGAATGACTCCATCATAATCACAATGAATATAGTTTTTGCAATTGAAAACTGTTCCAAAACAACCCTATTTCCCTAATCATGTACGGACCATCGGGAAATCACCTTCCCCTCGATTTTCATCTATGTTCTCTTAAAGATTTGGGAAGCTTTACACAACACATAGTATATACAATCATGCGTTCATATAATAACTTCCTAATAGAAAATGAGATACAAATAATAAAGGAAGAGAGCTAATTCGGATGATACGAAAACCTTGAAGAAGAAGATTAGCCACTGAAGGCAAACGCTGATTAGACTTTGATAAAGAGATTTGTTATGCATCGATTTGTTCTTCATCATGGAGAATTATGCCATTCCTCCCATCGAAACTCATTTCTGCCATTGGAAACTATTTGCCACATCAACATTTCGCAATGAATTTATGTTAACAGTTTTATTATAAAAAGTCAATAGAATAAAAAATAAGTCATAGATATAATCGATATAGAAGCAGAGTGTACAATTTAATAAGGAAAGGAAAACTTATATGAACTTATATAAAATTAACAAAATATTCACAAAAGAAGCAAAGAACATCAGAACTTAAGTTTTTTACCGTCAAAAAATCCCCCGCATAAGCACATTCTATGTTTGCCACTCACCATTAAAGATAAATAAAACCCAGAGCATATGCCACAGATTAATAAGTGATCTGACATTTTTAAGAATAGAAGATTTCTTATTTGAATGTTCTTTTCAAATCTGACACACTTATAAGATTATCAATGGACATCAATAAGTCAACATAACTAGTTGAAGTTGAGTTTATAACCTATTCACACAAGAGAAACACACAATATCAGTATTTTTACACATTGTATATTCCAAACTTAAGTTACAACATACATAAATACACAACCAAGTTATACAACATATACCATACAACTTTTTAAGTCTTCTATCATCAAATCTAATACAAAGACGCTTATTAATCAAGGCAAAGTTCACTACTTATCTTTGTAGTTGTGATCAATCCAAGCATTAATTTTGAACATGGGTATAAATATAATGTATTATTTCTGACCAGAAGCATCAGCAAATGAGAACATCTTAAACCTGAACTTATAAAAAACAATAGACAAATTGTAAATAAAAAGAAACGTTGAGGAAATGAATTTGAGATCTTGATAATCATTCATGCACACAAATATCCCACTTCTCCGCAAATTTGTTCCAACATTTTAACAATGTTAATTTTGTGATCTATTAACTAAGACAATTGAATATGATAAGGTTGAGAATGTTAACTATGTATTAGGGGATGAAAAATTAAGTGAGCTATCCTCTAAAGCCGTTATTTTGATAAAAAAAAATGCCAACTATGTCGGAGTTGGATCCCCTGAGCCCTTCATCAGATATGGAAAGAGCTACTATCATAAAATTGAAAATGGAAGGAAGTATAAAAACAAAAAGGGTAATCGTAAGCAATAAATAAGATGCAGAAATCACACAAAAAATGTATGCAAGAAATCTAAGCAGATGAACATAATTACCTGAAGAGTTTAATTAAGAATGGGGATCGAAGTTGCCTCTCCAAAATAAGACCCTATGGTTTCTAAATAATAGTTGAAAATTTGGATTAAGCAAGAAGACATTGAGTTAGTACAAAAGAATCAAGTAATTTTATACCTCGAGGTTAGCTTTCACTTAGGATGGGCGTGATCTGTGACTCCTCCAAGAGAAAGCTAATAACTAGCTATTCGAGAACAACGAACAAAGGAAGAAAGAACAAGAAAAGGTAAGAAGCAAGACAAAGGAACCCATACCTGGAAAATTGACTAGCTCGGAGAAAAAGATCTCCTTCGATGGTTCAAACCTAATGAGGAACGATCTGAAGACTCTTTCGGTTGTGGAGGATTTATTTACCTTATTTATAAAACTACATCATAGATAGATTACCTTGTTTGCTGCTTATAGCAATGTTTTCATTTTTTTTCTTTGTTAATTATTGTGGGTTACGTTGCTATTTTGACCATGCTTATTGTAAGAGAGGTATAAATGGTTTCGTTTGATTGTGCTCGTTGTATGAGAGGTGTTCTCTCCAGAGGTTGTTCTATACATGCATAAATCATATATATTAATTACAGTTATTATCTATACATTCATATATCTTTATAATAAATACCATATATATTTATATTAATTATAATATAATTATGAAATAATTGCAATAAAGTAAAAAATAGCGATCAATAATAAAAATTAATATCATATTCATAAAAATCAAATTAAATATTATTAATAATGATTCTAAGTGTAAATGTAAATTTAGCTAACAACAATCTCATTTCAAAATTTTATAAAACTTTGAACATAAAATTAATTATCATTACATAAATTTATACTTTTTATTTTTCTGTTTTAAAATATATGATTTGATAATTCAATGTGGTGTCACAAAACTCTATTTACTATATATAAACCCTATACTATTTTATTGAATTTCTATATCACATAAAATTTGTTAATTATATATATATATATATGAAAATATTTGGCGACAATTTACAAAAATCAACACCAAATCCTTAGCTTTGGTGACAATTAACAAAAGCGTCGCCAAATGGTTAGTCTTTTGGCGACGATTTCTTCCAAATAAATTAAAAAATGATGTTGTTTTGTTTAACAACAAACAACATTGTTTTTGGTTAGTTATTAACATGAAAACAAAGCTCTCTTCGTCTTCTTTTTTTCGTCATATTTCCTATTGTTTTTCGTTAAAGAAGCATTGTCTATTATGTTGTGGTCGTCTCTAGTTGTCCTTCCATTCAGTTAAGCCATCCACTACATGTTTTTCTGTTATGTTTTTAAGAAGCCTGCTTTTTGTGATTTGCTTTTTTTTCTACATTATCATTCTATGGGTTTTGTTTTCTACTTTTGGTGTATGGGTTTTTGTTTGTGTTTAGAAGATGGTGATTTGTGTTTATATTTTGGTTGTGTATGGGTTGACATTTTTTTAGCACCTTGCATGCTTATTTGAGGAAAACCTACCAATTGTTCGATGAATGGTCTGTTAAAGACTTCCTGCCTTTCATTTAGTTAATACATAAGGAAGAAAAGGGTGACAACTCTGCCAAGCTTGAAACTAACAAATTTGATGATCAAAATGATCATTGCTTGATCATTTTCATTAACATAGTTTTGTACTCGTCATATAATAACTAAATGAAGGAAAATACAATATTTGGGCTCATGCAAATCTTTTGGCTCTTAACATCAATAACAAAGTAGGATTTACTGATGAAACTATTAACCAACCTCGAAGACATCCATAACCAACATCAGATAAGAAAGTATGGATTTTTAACTCACTTTCACATAATAGTGATGCATGCATAATTTATAATGAAGTTGCTCAATTCAATATGATTTAAAAGAAATAATTCTCTTGTATTGATAATGTACACCTTTTTCATATTAGAGAAGCAATCCATACTTATAAAGAAGACAACATGAATATTGGAACGTATTACACCAAGCTTAAGGGCCTATGAGATAAATGTGATGCATTAACTTGCATACCAACATGAGTTTGTGGTATTGTAAAGGAAGTTTTGCAATTCCAATAAAACCAAAAGACCTTTAAATTCTTCATTCAATAAAGTTTATCTTGGTGTTGAAATGACATATTCTTCTCATGAATCCACTTTCTATTTTTAACAAGGCTCACTTCAAAAATATTGCAGAGCATATCTCAAATTGACTACTGCTACTATTAATGACATACCATTGATGTTTGTCAAAAATTACAAAAAGCATATATCACAAGCAATCAATCTGATGTAAGATCTCATGCCTAACCTAACATGTTTTTATGGAAGCCTAAAACCAATGATGACACTCAAAATTGGCCCCTTTACTTAGTTTGGTCGCTTTAGAAAGTTTTACAACTTGTGAATTCATTTTAGGTAGCTTTCATATAGTTTAGACGATACAAGTTCACCATAACTCAAGCATCAATATTACAAATATCTATTAACAAGCAAGTAGACAAAAAGCTAAAAAAAGGTTTTAATTAGTCCAGACTTTGAATATGCATTGTTTCATATTGTAATTTTCGACATTTACTAACAATCACTTGTTATACGTTTTTTTTAGAGATTAAAAAATTTCATTAAGTAAGGAGGATATACATATGAAGAGTTCAGACGCTAAATCAACAAAACAAGATTTAAAAGCCTAGGAGACGTAAACGGCGTCGAATAAGATGTTCCAAGTTACAAACAAAACGACCACTTGAGAGGCTCCCTAATTTTTAGGGCAAAACGACCTAGAACTTTCTCATGTCTTCGAACCAATTTCCCAATTCAGCTGGTAGGAGGAATCGCTATATCAGCTATCGGAGGATGAATAGTGATCGACTTGTTGCTTATAGGTTTTCCAGAGGCAATTTCTGCGTGCCATTTGGGGGGATGATGTTCGTGTCGAAGGGGGGTTCGGGATTGCGCAACAGCAGAGTGGCACCTTCCAACATTCCAGAGAGAGGCAAAGATGGGCAGAGCCAGATCCGAACAGATGAGGTAAGAAAGTTTTGATAGATGTTCTCTCCTGAAAGGGAGAGAACAAGTGATGTAGATCAGATTAGTACTCTAGTTTTTGCATAGCGTTGTATGTGGGATTGCGTAGCTCTTCTTCTAGGATTAGATCCACCAAATGTATGCCATTCTCCCACTACAATATAGGTGTAACTGATTAACAATCAGTTGCTCTCTAATACTTGTAGTGATGATCTCGGTGAGGGAGTTCAGTGAAGTCTGGTTTTTGAATCTTCTGCAGTTCCTCTCATTCCATATAACCTGAACACATATAGCCATCGATAGCAGGGTTATGTCTTTGTCATATTTTGACAAGTGCAAATTAGGTAGCTCTTATATAATGACTAGGAGTTGCCAGGCATTAAGGTCCGGTGAACAGAGTGTTGAGATCGTAAACTATAGTGTTTTGGAGAAGCTACACTTAAAGAAGAAGTGGTCACTGGATTCCTCCACTAGATGACAGAAGATACACTGTTTAGGGGAGGTCAAGAAGTTGAGTAGGTCCCATTGTGCTCAACCTATTCCTCATAGCCAACCAAAGCAGAAAGTTCACATTTGGTCTGAGGATTCTGTTCCAAACAAGAGTGTCCCATCCTACCCTAACCTCTGTCCTTGCCCTAACTGTTCTAATTGCCTTAGGAGTAACCTCCAAAAGTGGAATTCCCATCCATAGGTAGGTATCTCTCTCCCTTTGTGGGACGAGGGGGGGAATGTGTAGGCAATTAATCTCATCCACAAAAAGGGTCCACTCTCTATTAGAAAAGATAGCCTAGAGTTAGGGATGCGGTGTAATAGCGAATTGGCCATGCTGTTATAAATTAAAGGGCCATTTCCGAACCAATTATCAAACCAGAATGATATTTGATCACCCTCCCCTATTTGGCAAGTGATGTGCTGATAAAGCTCTTCTCTCATACCTAGGAGTTGGCAAGTGTAGGTAGGCTTAGGCTTGAGAGACCAGAAACTTCTACCTTTTAAAACATAACTATACATCCATTTGGCCCATAAAGATTCTTGATCACTTAGTAGTCTCCAGATTCTTTTAGACATAAGGATTCTATTTTTATTAACTATGGAATCAATGCCCAGTCCCCCTTCTTCCTTAGGTTTGCATATAGATTGCCAAGCTATTTTAGCCATTCCTTTTTCCCCATTCTTTTGCCCCCACAAGAACTGTTTCAGCAGCCTTTCGATTGTTTTAGCCAACCCTTTGGAGAGGAAAATGTATGAGCTCCAGTAAGTGTTCATGGACAGAAGAACAGATTTAAGAAGCTAGAGCTTACCCCCATAAAATAGAGTTTTGTGTGTCCACAAGGCTAATTTCTTTTGAATCTTCTCTACCAATGGAAGGCATTCACAAAACCTAAGCCTTTTAGAGGAGATAGGGATCCCCAAGTAGTTTAGAGGAGGAGGTTTGATTTCCATACCAGTAGCATGAGCTATGGCATTTGAGAGATGAAAGGCACTCTTGGAGAGAACAATGAAGCTCTTGTGTAGATTGGTACATAAACCAGACATCTCTTTAAACTCAGAAAGGGTATCCATCAGGAGTGAAACCGATTGCACACTAGCTTGGCATAGAAGGATGAGATCATCTGCAAAACATAAATTTGTTAGTGAAATCCCTTTGCATTTTGAATGATATTTGAATCTTGGCTCCCGAGAGATGCTGTATTTGAGCAATTGTGTTAGGGCTTCCATACATATAAGGAATAGGTAGGGGGTGAGGGAATCTCCCTGCCTAAGGCCTTTTTTCCCTTTGAATAATCCAGTAGGACTCCCATTAATCATAATCCCATAGGAAGCAGTAGATATACATTGGTTGATCCAATTAATAAAGGTTGAGGGAAAATTCATTTCTTTCAACACCTTAAGTAAGAATCCCCAGTTTACATTATCAAAAGATTTTTGTAGATCAACCTTAATGGTGCAATTTGGAGAGGCCCTCTTGCTAGTATACCCTTTTAGGAGTTCCTGAACCAAAAGAATATTGTCTCCAATATCTTTGCCAGCCAGAAATGCCCCCTGATTCTCACTAATGAGAAACTTCAAAACCTCCTTCATTTGATTAGCCAGTATCTTGGCTATAATTTTATAGAGAAAGTTGTTGCACGATATCGGCCTGTAATCAGTCCATGAATTCTGGCTGGGGTGTTTAGGAATAAGGCAAAGGAAAGCCTTATTGATTTCCTTTAGGAGTAATCCTTTAGAGAAAAATTCCTGCACTGCCTCTTTGATAATTCCTCCCAAGCAAGACCATGTTTTCTGATAAAAAAAGCCCTTTAGGCCATCACAGCCTAGGGCTTTGGAGCCATTCATGCTAAATACCACCTGGTCAATTTCCTAAGCAGTTACAGGTCTAGTAAGCCTGTGAGCTTCTTGGTCTGGGATTTTAGAAGTTACAAACTGGCTTAGGTCGAAGTCCCTCAAAGTAATGGAAGAATCTGTCCCCAGTAGCTTGCTGTAAAAAGATAGAGCATCTCTTGCTACCTCTTCTTAACCGAAATCCTCCCTTCCATCTTCAGCTTTAATGGAGTGGATTCTGTTAGTGTGCTTGAAGTGAATCAGTGAATTAAAGAAAACCTTAGTGCATCTATCCCCCTCCTTAATCCAGGAGATCCTAGATCTCTGTCTCAGCAGAGAATGTTGATTTGCCATAACTTCCAGATATTGTTTCAGAGCCACCTTTTCAGTTGAAGCTAGGTTTTCATCCAATGGGTTGACAGTTAAAGCCTGTTGTAAGGAATAAACCTTATCTCTAGAAATGTCAATCTCCTTAGTAATGTTCTACCCTCTCTTCCCATTAAGGATCTTTAACTCCTGCTTTATGGCCTTAAGCTTTTGGAGACATAAGTATTGCTTTGTCCCATAACATGGAAAATCCAAGCCTTTCTGTATAGCCTGATGAAAGCCCTCCATTTCAGCCAAAAAATTATTAAATATAAGGGGGTGATGTGGTTTGTAGGAAGAGAACAATTCCATAATCTTAATAGGAGTGTGGTCCGAAATTCTCGAATCAAGGAATTTAGCATAGCTAACTGAGAAGGAGGAGAGCCATTCCCCATTAACCATAAGTCTGTCTAATTTCTTTTGAATGTTCCAATTTGCACTCTGCTTGTTAGACCATGTATATTCATGACCTGTAGCCCTTAGATCAACTAGCTCAACATCCTGTATACAATCACAAAGATCTGTAGTGTAATTCCATAGATTGCAATTCCCTTCAGCTTCAGATCTTAACAGAGTTGTATTAAAGTCGCCCCCCAACATCCATGGGGAACTTATAGAATGCTTAATCCTTCGAAGAAAGTGCCAGAGTTCTGCTCTCTGAAATGTAGTGTTGAAACCATATATAAAAGTAGTTATAGTCCCTATGTTTGCTGATTTAAACCAAATCTGAGTGTGCAAAAACTGAGGATTGGACTCCAGCACTTCTAGCTTCACAAAAAGGTTATCATAGGTGACAATTATCCTCCCATAAGCATGGCTTTGGTGATTGGATATGAAGTTCCAGTTGCTGCCCAAACAATTTAGCTTATTTTGATTATCCTCCTTAATTTTTGTCTCTAACATACAAAACACCATCGGTTTCTCCTATTTCACAAAATCCTTTAAAGCACAAAGCTTTGAAGGATTATTTATTCCTCTCACATTCCAAATAACTACTGACATAGTTAGATGGTTTTCCCCTTGGAGCTTTTCCTACTGCTCCGAGTGTTTTTCCTATAGGTGACTGGCTCAAAGAGTTCATCTTGAATTAGTGCTATTGGCCCCTCAAGTTGTGTAGAACTACACTCCATTATGTTGTCCCCCGAATAGTCTTCATTATGGGTTGCTACAATAGGAACTTCATCCTCCCTTCCTTCCTTCAGTTCAGGTGTGCCTTCAGCTGTAGAGGTTGCCTTTTGTTTGCTAGTTACTACTTCTTCCTCATGCTGAATGTTAGTAGAGCTTGTTAAAATTGCAGAATTTATAGGAACCTTCTCATATTGCTCTACTTCTAGCAAATGCTCCTCTTTTCCAGTAAGATTTCTGCCTCATTATTCTCAATATGCTCAAGTCCCATCACTTCCCAATAGTCACCCTTGGTGAATAATTTGCCAATCGGTTTCCATGCTTTGCCTTGTGATTTAAGGGAAGGTTTCCATTGGTAAGTGACCATCACTCGATCCTCTCGCAGTGAATTTCCATCTGCCAAGTGAAGAATAGGAATACTATCTTTCAATTCCTTAGCTAGATCCATGCTCACACATAATCTAGCAAATCCTACACGTTTCCTCAAAGCTGTATTTTCATCCATGCAAATTGGTTTGCCATAATAGCTTGCAAGCATACTTAAGCCCTTAGTAGTCCAATATTCCAAAGGAATATTGTGGATGTTGATCCATAGAGGGATGTTCTTTGATCGAATTTTCTCAAGCTCCATTCCCAGTTGCCAAATTTGGAGAAAAAAGGGGAGTTGGGACACATGCCAAGGCCCCTCTTCAATGACCTTTTAGGCTTCCGATTTGGAAGAAAAGGTGAAGATGATTTTGTCCTCTTCTGAAAGCATGACCTCTAGAAGTTCCCTTCCATTCCAATTTCTCTTAGCCTATGCTTAAATAATCGGAAAAGCTGGCCTCTTTTTCATGAAAAAACCCACCAATGTAGCTTCCCATGTTCGAGCCCCTTGTTGCAATTCCTCTAAGCTAGGGGCCACCATAGTTCTTCCATCTTTCTCAATAGGAGGGTTGTAGACCAATGAGGAATCAGATTTATCCCCAACCACTTGTTTCCAAGTTCTCCTCACTCCAAGATCATTGTTTCCGATGGCAGTGGTAGCTCCTAGTGAGGCAGAAGTGACTCTGTTAGGGGACGGGTAAGTTTTAGTGAATGAAGAGGGGGGTGAGTGATGGTCAGTGGGTTTGGGGATAGAGTTGGGATTAGGGTTAGGGTTAGGGTTTAGGGTAAGGTTTTGAGGGGTTTTAGGGAATTTTTGAGGTAGTGATAGAGAGGGAAATCAGAGTCCATAGGGGTTGAGCTAATCAAATTGGAATTTTGTGTTTTAATCTGCAGGAATTGAATCAAGAGGGTGAAGGAAGGATGTGAATAGAGAGGAATAGGGAGGAAGGGTTTAAAAAGTATATGCAGACGGAGGCAGGAAGGAGAGCAGAGGCTAGAAGATTACAGCAAGGAGAAAGGGAGACTAGAAGCAAGTGCTGGAAATCGAGGAAGAAGGGAGGAGAAGAGGAAGGACATCCTATATTTTGGTCCAAATTATAACTACCAAATGTTATTAATGAGGGCTTTGATATCTGATCGATTTGATGATGAAAATTACAATAAGATACCCAGAATTGTCATGAACATACATTATACACATTCAATATACATTAATGAAGTCTTAATCATGCACAATAATGATTTTTATATGTGTTAAATGTTATAGAAGAATGCATAGAACGACCACTTCCAGATATTGCCGGGACTTCAAGACAATAAGCAAACTGGAGCAATTGTAAGTAATTTAGACGATAACTTTTGTGAGTAACCTAAGATGGTCTCACTAAATTTGATAATGATGAATGTGTACTGAATTGTGTGCTGATTTCGGACATGAAGGTCCGAGGTACTGATTGATGAATGAGATATTGAAGTGCTATTTACCTTACTTTGTCCTGCTTGTTGAATTTGATTTATGCTGATTGTGTTCTAAATTCTAGACAATGATTGTCCGAGGCGTTGATGCATGTTTATATCATTGGAAGTGCTACTTATATGTGCATATGATTGACTACTTGCTTTGCACATAAAATGTCTGAAATGACCTTGTTTTGTTTTAAAACTGTTGAGTCCTAGTT
>JAOTAX010030376.1:0-11493 GCA_025629825.1 Erythroxylum guanchezii
AAATTGAAAATCTTAGGGGCTAAATTGAAATTCAATTCCTTCATATGATTTGTAGCCCCAAATCTCTATTTTATTTTTCCATAAGAATCAGATCAATCGGATCTCCACAGATCAAGAATTTCTCAAAAAACTGAACTATGTTCAGAAAATTTCCCAACTCACTTTGATTAAATCAATATCTTTCAATTTAATCTCAAAAATTCATAATTTTCCATGAAAATGTACATAAAAGTCTTAGGAATCCAACGCTTCAAAAATTGGATCAATCGGATGTCGGACGGAAAAGATATAAGCAACGCGAGGGGTGAGCTTCCGCCACAATATTTTCATTTCATTTTTTTTAAACCACTGAACTTCAAAAATTTATAACTTTCGAGTCGGAACTCCAAATTTGACAAATTTAGTGTCAATGGAAAGATAAAAGAACGCTCTACAACTTTCATGAAGGACTGAAAAATCAATCTGTCCTATAAGGAAATCAAATTTCCAATCGAAGATTCTGTTCTAATCAACTCTTTCTAAACAACTTCCAAATTTCGAAAGATCATAACTTTCACTCCCAATATTGAAAAATATCAAACTTTATGGCGACAGAAAGCTCTCAATAGAAGCTACAAGTTTCAATAAGATCATTTTCTCAAATTTGGCCTAAATGAAAAAGTCAACTCTCTGCTCCAAAAAGTCAAACTTTCTCAATTTTTCATATTTTCACACTTTCACTCTTTATTTCTTAATTTTCAACCTCCATTTCAAATCAACTCATTCTTTTAAACTTTCATAACTCAAACAAATTCACTCAAATATCAAAGTCCTAAAATCTTTTCTTATTAATTTTCTCAAAGCACAATTTCATCTATAACATAATACATATACAAAAACACTCATTCAATTTCATTTCATATCTCTAAATTGCCACTTAAGGATCGGGGTCCAACAAAACTAAACTAATGAAAACAAATTAAAGAAATCAATAAAAAATGAGAAAAGTGACGAATGCGTGTGAGCCTTCATGTTATGGGTGTGACATAATAGTCACGGCCATGACTTTTGGAGCATGATCGTGAGTCTTGCACTGCCTCATATGTTCTTCATTTTATGCATTTTTATATCTCCTCTTTGCTTTAATCCCTCTCCTTCTTGTTACAAATGAGTGTGAATCTCAAGAAGATGACTCCAAGAATATGCTTTCAACTCACTTTACCTCTTTCACTTCCGAATCGTACCTAAAACCAAATATAAACTAAAGTGAATGTCTTAAGCATTTCATAGCAATAATCACTATGTGTTATAGAATAATTGTACAATCAATTAAGCACATATCACCCTCATAAGGGCTCAGGACCAAATGGGTTCAATGTCAACTTCTTTCAGCACAACTTGAACTCTCACTTGTGGATTGGTCTCTGAAGTTGTTTTGGAGTTTTTTAACAAATGATCTCTTTTTCATGAAATCAATAAGACCTTTGTAACACTTTTGCCAAAGAATGGTGAGTTGAATAAATTCACTAATTTTTGACCTATTGCTTGTTGTTGAAGTGAATCACACGTTAATACAAACTTAATAACAATATCTAGATGCACCAAAAGGGGGGGTTGAATTGTGTTAAACTTTTCGTTAAACCCCTTTGAAAAACTCTTTTGCTTAAAGACAAACTTTGTTCGTTTTAAAAGAACTTCTGTAATACTCGTTTGTCAAAGGTTTTCTAAAACTTATGTAAACAGTAATATTGAAAATCACGATTAAGAGAGAGAGAGAGTTGACACAGTAATTTTTATACTGGTTCACCCCAAACTGTGGGCTACGTCCAGTCCTCAGATGACTTTCTGAAATTTCACTATCTCTTGAAAACTTTACAAGTATTCTTTTTCTCTGAGCCTCTACAGGTCTCTTTTCACTCAGTATTCTTTCACACTTAGCCTCTTCGTGCTATCTGTATCACTTTCAACTAAAGTGTTTCGAGCTTTGTTACAGTAAAGAAATAGCTCTAAGCTTTTTCGCACAGTAATTTCTCACAATGAATGCTTCTCTAAAAATTTACAATCAATGTATCTGTGTGTATCTCTATTTTTCTATGTCTATCTGTGTGCAATCTTCGACTTCGACTCTTATTTATAGTCTTCGTCTTCAACTGCTTCTTGATAACTGCTTCTTGATTCTTTAAAGAAACGGTTATTCAGTTGAGTTCTGTAACTAACTCAGACTGATGCTTCCGTCTGCTTTTCTTCTTAGCTTCCGTCTGCTTTTCAAATAGCTTTGCTTCCGTCTGCTTTTCTACTTAGCTTTCGTCTGCTTTTCAATTAGCTTTGCTTCCGTCTGCTTTTCTACTTAGCTTTCGTCTGCTTTTCAAATAGCTTTGCTTCCGTCTGCTTTTCTACTTAGCTTTCGTCTGCTTTTCAAATAGCTTTGCTTCCGTCTGCTTTTCTACTTAGCTTTCATCTGCTTTTTGTTTGTCATCAAAATTATTAATCGTAAAGTCATTTTGACTTAACATTCTCCCCCTTTTTGATAATAACAAATACTTTTCTTATAGAGATGAAAAGTGTTACAAATTATAGCCAAAAACAAAAAAATACAAAGATAAACTTCAGAACTTCAGACTCTTCAAGTTTTCTTCAGTCTGTATTCGTCCTTCCATTTTTCTTCTGTTTCTATCTTCTCCTTGTTTTTGTTTCTATCTTCTCCCCCTGTTTTTGTTCTCTCTAACTTCTTCTTCTCGTCTTCTCCCCCTATTTGTTTTCAAGCAAAAAGATTATAACTGAAAATGTTGCATCAGCTTCTTCATCATCTTTTTAATCTTCTTGACTTCCTTGTGTAGGTGAGCGACTTGAGCCTGTAAGTCAGGTGTAGTTTTGGATTGCTCATTTTCTTTTGGTTGGTCTGCTACAATATCCACCGTGGTATTGTAAGCGTCTGAAGTCGGAACAATAACTTCAACAATTTGTAGGGCCGGAGGTTGAACAGGCAGGGAAGGTTCCGGAAGATCTAAATCATCAGGAACTGGTAATCTTTTGACTGATCCTCCAAGCCAGGGTAGAATATCTCTAATTGAAGATATCATCCATAATGGTCGTCAGCATAGCACATCCGTAACAATGTGTTCAATTACACACACCATATCTCCAATCCTTGTCGTTTTGATCTGTCCTGTCATAAGTTCTCCCCCAACTGGACCAATTTCGTTTATCGTTGATTTTTCACCACTTGTTCCTGTTTCTTTGGATATGTGATGAGAGATAAACATCCCTGTTACCTTCTTTTCTACATACCTTGCTTCAAAGCACACTTCGTCTATCAGACGTATTTCTTCAGCAATTTCATCTTCTGTCATATCAGTTATTTCCGCCTCAGGGTATAACTTCCCTTTTCCTTTGTCAAGATTGCGTTCCTAGTAACAAGGTGATTGAATATCTGGTACAACCAATATCACTGTGTTCTCCGTTATTGGAAAAATAGTGTGAGGTGGAATTGGCCTCTGTGTCGGATAAGGTTTCTTCCTAATATCATTCAAATGCTCATAGAATTTTTTCATGTCTTCATCCAATAGATGCATTGTGTAGCTATTCACGGGAATGGGTTGGAAATGTACCTTGACTTCTTTTCTTGGTACTTCCTTGATGATTATAGAAATGCTTTTCTTCTTCACAGGTTGAATTACTTCTGTGACTCTGATCTCTAGATCTTCTCTCCTTAGAAGTCGAAGTGTGTCAACCTGTTCCTCACTGTGCTCCGCTGGTTCCTCCATATGAACAGCAGTGGGAATAATCACCTCTCGACGAACTTCTTTAATAGTAGGAATAACCTCCTCTAGTACAGCAGTAGGAGTAGTCTTCTCTTGACTAACTCTCTCTTGATGTCTATCCTCAATCAGCCTTGGAGTCTTCCGAGATTGTTGCTTCTGCTTCTCAGACTCCACTTTCCTTTTTCTTTCAACCTCTTTAGACTGTTTGGTTGAATCTTCTTGTAAGATTGAGACTAAAGATCTTGTAGCTTTAGGGGCTTGCAACTCAGAGTTTTCTACTTCAATCAGCTCTCTAGATTGCTTATCTTCTTGCTGTCGCAAGGTCCGAACTCTGGGTGACCTACGAGTTTGTTTTGGAAAGTCACTTAGTAGTGTCTCCCCTTTACGTTTTAAAGGACCTTTTTCAATAATTTGCACCCCGCTACTTTGTTTCTGAGAAACTGTCTTTTCTTCCACAGTTTCTTTTGATGGTTTCCTTGATGCAGTTGTGGGCTTTGTCTCCTTTATTTGAGACTTAGAACTTTTCATGGGAGATTTCTTCACAGCACGCTCCCCCTCAATTCTTGCTTTTCTCTGAGAATCTGCTTCACCTTTTTCCAGATTCTTCAAGCCCATTTTTCCCACCGTTGCTGAATTGATACTACTCTTGACATGGTAAACTGCCCTGTTTCCTTTGTCAAGACGGATTCCAGAATCTCTGAAGATCCTAGTCAGCAACATACCGTAAGGGTAACTGTTTGTTTCCTTCATAGCCTTAACCATATACTGAAAAATCAGAAATGGTAAGTCTATCGGTTTGTGATTCAACAAATAGAACAAACACTATTCGTCTAAAGTCGTTACTAAGTGCCTTGATCCAGCCCTAGGTAGAATGCAATTAAACAAAATTGCTTGTAAGACCCTAGCCTTTGGCACTAGACTTGAAGTCTTCCTCTCTGTTGGATCATTTTCACCATACAGTTGTCGATTGATTTCTTCTTGCTTAACGTTGAACGTTGACATCCATCTCGCTTTGCTAGTCAGCTTCACACCAGCAGATGGACACTCAGTAACTTTTTCAATCGACTCCATTGTCACGACGATAGACATTCTGTCTGCTGCAGAAACGATAGCATTATCTACCATCTTCACATTCATCCAGAAGTCATAAACTTCTTCTTGATATATGTCTTCTCGAATTTGGAAAAGATTCTTCCATCCTGCTGCCATTATTTCTGGTTCCACATCCAGATTGTCTTTCCTCAAGGATTCAAAATCAACATTTCTTCCATAAACCATTGCTTGCTCCATTTCTTCTTCTGTGGGTAAAGAACTGTCTACACAGATTTGTTCTCCCGAAAAAGATAATGAACGGTTACAGAAAATTTAAGAGATGAATAGTTTTTTGTTTGGTAGAAAACTGCAAGGGTCGCTGTTAAGGGTTATAAGGAGTATTCTGGAACATGTGAGTTTCCCAAGGTAATAAAACTTTTCCCTCCAAAACCATCCTTATGAGAGAAGTTAGTAGCTGTAACTCACTGTTACTCACACCGTTAACTTTATACGTCCTTCTAACTTAGCTTATGAAATATCAGAAGATTGGTCACTTAACATCACCATGTTGAGGTTGCGTCTGATTTCCTTAAACCATTCTTCACTTAGTGGCTTAGTGAAGATATCCGCCTATTGAAACTTTGTCTTTACAAACTGAAGACTCACAATCCTTCGTTGAACGTAGTCCCTTAAGAAGTGATGTCTGACTTCGATATGCTTCACTCTTAAATGTTGTATTGGATTCTTTGACAAACTGATAACGCTGGTGTTATCACAATGTATTGGAATCTCCTTCTCTTGTATCGAGTAGTCCTCCAGTTGATACTTGATCCACAATATTTGCGAACAACAGCTTGCGGCAGACATATACTCAGCTTCGGCAGTTGACAGTGCGATTGAACTTTGTCTCTTGCTTGACCATGACACTAGATTTGGTCCAAGAAAGTGACCACCTCCACTCGTGCTTTTTCTGTCAATCCTATCACCGGCATAGTCCGCATCACAGTATCCAGCCAACCTGAAATCTTTACCTTTCTCATACATTAAGCAAAGATCAGTAGTACCTACGAGATATCTCATAATTCTTTTAACAGCAATATAATGAGACTGTCTAGGATTGGCCTGAAACCTTGCACACAAGCATACACTGAACAATATGTCAGGTCTACTTGCTGTAAGATAAAGCAAAGAACCAATCATCCCTCTATACAGGGTTTGATCCACCTTCTTACCACTTTCGTCTTTCGACAACAGGTTTGAAGGATGCATCAGAGTTGACATAGGTTTTACCTTTTGCATATCAAACTTGGACAACAACTCTTTTACATATTTCTGTTGATGGATGAAGATCGTCTCTTCGGTTTGCTTTACTTGCAACCCAAGAAAGAACTTTAACTCTCCCATCATACTCATTTCAAACTCATTTTTCATAAGGTTCTCAAAACTCATGCATAGACTTTTTGAAGTAGCAACAAAAATAATATCATCAACATAAATTTGCACAAGAATAAAATCATTTTTCATGTTCTTCCTAAAAAGAGTTCTGTCTACTTGACCTCTACTAAACCCACTTACTATGAGAAAAGAACTTAGATGATTATACCATACTCTAGGAGCCTGCTTCAGTCCATACAAAGCCTTATGAAGTCTATAGACATGATCTGGATACTTAACATCCTCGAAATCAGGAGGTTGCTTAACATACACTTCTTCGTCTATAAAACCATTCAGAAATGCACTTTTCACATCCATCTGAAAAAGCTTTATGTCATGACAAACTGCATATGCAAGCAGTATCCTTATAGCTTCAAGTCTTGCTACTGGAGCATAGGTCTCATTTTAGTCTATTCCTTCTTGTTGATTATAGCCTCGTGTTACTAATCTTGCCTTGTTCCGACTTACTTTTCCTGATTCGTCCAACTTGTTCTTGAATACCCATCTAGTTCCTATGATGGATTTCTTAGTAGGTTTAGGAACTAAGGACCAAACTTTGTTCCTAGTAAACTGATTCAACTCCTCTTGCATAGCTAATATCCATGCTTCATCTTGAAGAGCTTCCTCAATCTTCTTAGGTTCTACTTTAGAAACAAATGCTACATTCGCTTCTCTTCTGAATTTGGACCTTGTTCAAACTCCTTCTGAGGTCTCTCCAATAATTAACTCTTCAGGATGTGAACTTTTATATCTCCAATCTTTCTTCAATTATAACGTCTCCGAAATGTCTTTATTTTTGTCAGACTTAGCTTCTGACGAAGGAGCTTCCTTTATATTATCCAAAGGCATTGAAGGTATAACATCTTCTGAATCAGCTTCCTTACTTGGTTGAGTGCTATCACCAAACTTGACATGAATAGTTTCCTCAACTGTCTTAGAGGTAAGGTTGTAAACTCTAAAAGCCTTTGATGTCAGAGAGTAGTCTAGAAATATTCCTGAGAAGGTCTTTGAATCAAACTTATCCAAAACTTCCTTTGTATTCAGTATAGAACACTTGCAACCAAAAGGATGGAAATAAGATATGTTCGGTCTTCTTCCATTCCATAACTCATAAGGAGTTTTCTTTAACAAGGGTCGCAACAACACTCTATTCTGAATATAACACGCTGTATTAACATCTTTTGCCCAGAAATACTTTGGAAGATTCATCTCATACAGCATGGTCCTTGTCATCTCCTGAATCGTCCTATTCTTTCTTTCAACAACTCCATTTTGCTGTAGAGTCCTTGGAGTAGAAAAGTTATGGAAAATTCCATTCTCCTCACAGTATACTCTAAACTTTTCATTTTCAAATTCTCCGCCATGATCACTCCTTATACTGGCTATAGACATTCCTTTTTCATTCTGTAACTTCTTGGAAAGGGTTTTAAAACATTTAAAAGACTCATCTTTGTGTGACAAAAACAATATCCAACAAAATCTGGTAAAATCATCAACAATGACAAGTCCATACTTCTTTTCGGAAAGACTTATAGTCCTTGTAGGACCAAACAAATCCATATGTAACAGCTCTAGCGGTCTAGATGTTGTTACAAAATTCTTAGACGAAACAGATGTTTTAACTTGTTTTCCTTTCTGACAACTCTCACAAAAGAAATCTTTGTCAAAACTGATTTTTGGTAAACCTTTTACTGAATCATGTTTCAACAACTTTGAAATATGTTTAAAACTGACATGACCTAGTTTTTTATGCCATATCAGTCTTTCTTCCTCTGTTGATAAAAAGCATGAAATATTTTGAAAAACTTTTAAATCGATTTTGTAAAGATTGTTTTGTCTCTTGAAAGAGAAGAATATGGACCCATCTTTGTTTCTGACTTCACAAAGATTTTGTTTGAAAATCACTTCAAAACTAGAGTCACACAATTGACTGACACTAATCAAATTATGTTTTAAACCATCAACGAGCAGAACATTTTCAATGCATGCAAGGGAATCCTTACCAATTTTACCGATTCCGATTATCTTGCCCTGCTGGTTGTCTCCAAAGGTTACGGATCCTCCCTTCTTAGATTGAAGATCTAGGAACATAGACCTTCTTCCCGTCATATGTCGCGAGCATCCATTGTCCAAATACCAATGGTGCTTACTGCCTCTTCCAAGGAAGGATGTCTATAGGAGATATTATTCTATTCTTAGGTACCCAAACTCTCTTGGGTCCTTTAGGGTTAGTGTTATGCATGGAATGATAGTGATGCATTCGATGAGACTGTTGATAAAAATGTGACTGAAAACTTTTCTTCTTCTTTTCCTAAAAAGCTGGTTTTCCTTTATATTGAGATTTATTCTTAGTAAACCCTAATCCGGTTTTATCACTAGGATGTCTGTATCTCCCTAGCATATCGTTCATTTTTCTAGTACTTTCAGTAAAAGTAGCTAGATCAGCTGAAAGGCTATTGATTCTAAGTTTCAGCTGTTTAATCTCTTCAGATCTATCTATGACTCTATTTTTCTTCATTTCCTCTACTTGTGTTTTCAAACTAGTGTTTTCACTCTCTATCTCTTGTGTATGTTTCAAATTTTCCATATACTTCTTCTTTAACAGTTTGTATTGTTTTAGAATAGTATGGGAATCCTCCAGTAATTCCGAGTATGCATCTTGCAAATTATTATAGTTTGAGGTTACCTCCCCATCACTTTCTTCTTCAGCTACCAGACATATGTTTGCATGTTCTGACGTCTCGGAGCTTGTATCTGATTCAGATGAATCCAGATCCTCCCAAGTTGCCATCATGCTTTTCTTGTTGTCTCTACTCTTCTTTGGTTTTCTTTTCAACATCGGACACTCGGACTTGTAATGTCCCGGCTTATTGCACTTGTAGCATGTGATAGTTGACTTCTCGATCTTTCCATCATCCTTGCCGTTCTTTCTAAAGGTTGAGTTTCCTTTGGTCTTCTTCTTCCACATCCGTCTTATCTTCCTTGAGATGAAAGATAGCTCATCATCTTCTCCACTCGACTCAGCTTCTGTCTCGCTGGAATCATCATTCTTTGATTCTTCAATCTTCAAGGCTTTTGATGAATTCCTCTTTGTCTTCTTTTGAGTCTTGTGATTCTTTTTTCCAGCCTCAGTGCTATAGACTTGTCCCGTTTGGGCTTGTCTTCAGCATCGAGCTCAACTTCGTGTATCTTTAGCGATCTAAGCAATTCATCGAGCTTCAGCACGCTCAAGTCTTTGGCCTCTTGTACAGCAGTCACCTTTGGTCTCCATCTCTTTGGTAGACTTCTTAGTATCTTCCGAACATGATCTTGATTATCGTACGTTCTTCTGAGAGCTTTCAATCCATTAATAATTGTTTGAAATCTTCCAAACATTTGATCAATGGATTCTTCGTCCTTCATCTTGAACAGCTCGTACTGATGCACAAGAATGCTTATCTTGGATTCTTTCACTTGTCTTGTACCTTCATGTGCAATAGATAAAGTGTCCCACATCTCCTTTGCAGTATCGCATCCGTGGACTTTATCATATTCACTCCTGCTTAAGGCACAACTCAAGAAAAACTTCGCTTTAGAGTTCAGTTGAAATCTCGCTTTTTGATCAGCCGTCCATCTTATTTGTGGAATAAGATTTCCATCTTTGTCTATGGGTGTATATGTCCGTTCTTGATTATGTCCCAAAGGTCAATATGAGTAGATTCGATGATAGATTCGATGAACAATCGCATCCTATCTCCCCAGTAGTGGTAATCTTCTCCGTTGAATGCTGGAGGTCTAGTGACTGAGGCACCTTCTGCGATGTATGTGTGTGATTCCGCCATAATCTTTAATCCACACTTCGTTATAGTGATTCTTGGTCACCAAGCTCTGATACCAATTGAAGTGAATCACACGTTAATACAAACTTAATAACAATATCTAGATGCACAAGAAGGGGGGTTGAATTGTGTTAAACTTTTCGTTAAACCCCTTTGAAAAACTCTTTTACTTAAAGACAAATTTTGTTCGTTTTAAAAGAACTTCTGTAATACTCGTTTGTCAAAGGTTTTCTAAAACTTATGTAAACAGTAATATTGGAAATCACGATTAAGAGAGAGAGAGAGTTGACATAGTAATTTTTATACTGGTTCACCCCAAACTGTGGGCTACGTCCAGTCCTCAGTTGACTTTCTGAGATTTCACTATCTCTTGAAAACTTTACAAGTATTCTTTCTCTCTGAGCCTCTACAGGTCTCTTTTCACTCAGTATTCTTTCACACTTAGCCTCTTCATGCTATCTGTATCACTTTCAACTAAAGTGTTTCGAGCTTTGTTACAGTAAAGAAATAGCTCTAAGCTTTTTCGCACAGTAATTTCTCACAATGAATGCTTCTCTAAAAATTTACAATCAATGTATCTGTGTGTATCTCTATTTTTCTATGTCTATCTGTGTGCAATCTCCGACTTCGACTCTTATTTATAGTCTTCGTCTTCAACTGCTTCTTGATAATTGCTTCTTGATTCTTTAAAGAAACGGTTATTCAGTTGAATTCTGTAACTAACTCAGACTGATGCTTCCGTCTGCTTTTCTTCTTAGCTTCCGTCTGCTTTTCAAATAGCTTTGCTTCCGTCTGCTTTTCTACTTAGCTTTCGTCTGCTTTTCAATTAGCTTTGCTTCCGTCTGCTTTTCTACTTAGCTTTCGTCTGCTTTTTGTTTGTCATCAAAATTATTAATCGTAAAGTCATTTTGACTTAACAGTTGTAATTCTAGTTACAAAATAATCTCTAAAATCATTGCTTAGAGGTTCAAATGCATTTTATACAAACACAACAGCCCCAACTAAGATGCATATATACCTGGAAGAGTGATTAGTGACAACATTTTGTTTTTGCGAGAACTGATCAATAGTTATTCTAAGAAAAGAGGCAAACCAAATTGCTATATCAAAATAGATCTTAGAAAGGCACACAATAATATTAATTGGGACTTCATAATTAACATCTTGCTAGTAATGGAATTTTCAGAAAATTTTATTCATTGAATTAAACAATACATGATGACATCTTCATACAGTATCCTAGTTAATGGATAGCCCACCAAATTCTTCAAAAGTTGTAAAGGAATTCGACAGGATGATCCATTGTCCCCCTACATCTTTGCAATAGTTAGGGAGGCTCTTCATGTTGGGCCCCGACTCCTTTTTAAGCATGTTTAAATTATTGAGAGGTTATAGTTTGATAATTTGTTTATGTGGTTGGATTAAATTGAGAATTTTATTGTGTAGGTTATGATTATTATTGAAAGAAT
>JAOTAX010030409.1:0-11491 GCA_025629825.1 Erythroxylum guanchezii
AGTATGCTAAAAGATGCTTAGTGTGCCAGCAAGTCAAGGCTGAACACCAAGCACCTTCAGGCAAGCTTAATCCTTTGCCGATTACGGAATGGAAATGGGAAAAGATTACAATGAATTTCTTGATGGGATTGCCAAGGACTAGCAAGAAACATGATGCGATATGGGTGATTGTTGATAGATTGACTAAGTCAGCACATTTCTTGCCAATTAGACAGACAGATTCTTTGAATGCTTTGGCTAAAAAATATGTGGATGAGATAATCAAACTCCATGGGATTCCAAGTTCGATAGTCTCGGATAGGGATCCTAGGTTCACCTCCAGGTTCTGGGAAAGCCTACAAAAGGCTTTGGGGACCAAATTGAACTTTAGTACAACTTTCCATCCGCAGACTGGTGGACAATCGGAGAGGACGATACGGACTTTGGAGGCAATGCTGAGAGCTTGTGCTATGGATTTTAAAGGTTTGTGGGATGATCACCTACCTTTAATTGAGTTTGCTTACAATAATTCCTATCACTCGAGAATTCAAATGGCACCTTATGAGGCTTTCTATGGTAGGAGGTGCAAAACTACTATTTGTTAGGACGAGGAAGGTGAAAGGAAGCTTGTAGGACTTGAGTTGGTATAGGTTACAGTTGACAAAACTAAATTGGTGAAACAGAGGCTTAAAGCAGCTCAAGATAGGATGAAGCGCTACACGGATGCCCATAGAAAAGAGATGAAATTTGAAGTGGGAGACAAGGTGTTTCTTAGAGCTTCTCCATGGAAAGGTGTTTTGAGATTTGGTAAGAAGGGCAAGCTTAGTCCAAGATACATAGGCCTATATGAGATCAACGAGAGGATTGAGCCTTTAGCTTATAAGTTAGCTTTGCCACCGGAGAAGCTATGACTCGACCTCCGGTTTCAGCTGCATCATTTGAGATTAGGCTAGATTTGTTAAATATGCTAAAAACCAATGTGCAATTTTATGTTTAACTGATAAGGATCCTAATGGTCATTTAGTGTATTTTCTAGAAATATGTGACACTTTCTGATATCATGGAATCTCCAAAGATGCCGCTAGGATGAGACTCTTTCCCTTCATATTGAGGGATAGAGGTACAAACATGATAATTTGGGAGTAGTTGGTGAGTGCATTTTTAGACAAGTACTTCCCCCTCACTAAGACGAAAAAGTTGATAAAGGAGATCACAAACTTCCAACAAAGTGATGGAGAGTCATTTTATGAAATATAGGAATGGTTTAAGGATTTGCAAAGGAGGTGCCCTCACCACAACCTACCCAAAGAATTCCTTTTGCAAACATTTTACAATGGAGTAAATAAACCCAAAAAAGGCACCATAGATGCAACTTCTGGAGGATCTCTTATATAGAAGACAGTTGAGGAGGTGGAAGACTTACTAGAAGAGATGGTGAACAATAGCTGTCTTTGGTTGTCAGATAAAATTAGACAGTAGTCGACTTTTCGAGTTTATAAAGGAGTCATTGTTGTTGATTTAATGATAACAATGCAGGCTGAGATTGACAATTTAACATGACAACTTAATAGCCTCCAAGCCTCTTCATCCACATCAGTTAGAGTAATTCAATATAGATGCGAATTATGGGGGCAAAATAATCATTTTATCGTTGATTGTTTTTTAATGTAAAATAACAACATAGAGCAACTCAACTACAATGATATATAACTTGGTTGAGGATTAGGAAACAACACTTATTCAAACAATTAATACCATAGGTGGAAAAACCACCCAAATTTTTGTTGGTCAAACAATACAATAGGTCAATTCTGACCTCAAGGGCACACCTGGATTTCAACAAAAGAAAATCAATTTTATGGACTCTAATTTGGACAAAATTTTAGACAAGTTTGTAAATATGGATGAATCCATTGTCAACAAGAAGTGTGAGGAGTCTCCCAAGCAATACTGAAGTGAACCCAAGGATGCAACTTAACGCAATCACTCTTAGAAGTACGAAGGAACTTGAACAACTAGTAGAGACACAAGCTACAACGCTCCCAGTAGAAAATGAATAAGAAAAGAAGAAGGAAATAGACATGATTGAATACCCTTCTTACATTGCCCCTCCACTATATCCACCCAAGATTCTATAACCTCAACGATTACAAAAGAACAAACTAGATTCACAATTTGCAAAGTTTGTGGAGAAATTAAAGACCTTACAAATCAATATATCTTTTGTAAGGCATTAGAGCACATGCCCAAGCACGCCAAATTCCTAAAAGACATATTAATAAAGAATTGAACATGGGAAGAGAATCAAATGGTAGCACTAACTGAAAGTTGTATCTCTATTATCACCAATCATATACTTCTAAGCTGAAGGATTCTAGAAGCTTTACCATACCCTGTATGGTTGGTAAATTAGAATATTCAAAATGTGTTGAGCCCCATTTCCAAAGCTCAATAATCGTTCTGGAGTCATAAAGAATTAGACGTGAGCGTATTACCTATAGGGTTATTTCCATGGAATCTCTTTAGCCCTCATCGTTTCATCGCCATTCTCATAACATCCCAAACCGTAAGGAGCGAGCCCATACCAGTCAAACACCCAAATCACCACCTGACTTTTTCAGAAAAATTGTAGCCCCATGTATCTACTTTATTTTGAAATAAGAACCACCTCATTCAGAGCTCTATAGCTTAAGCTATGCTTAAAAACCCAAAGTATATTCATATCCTAGTTATGCTCTTCCAACTAATCCCTCATTTTCTTTCCATCAATATTTTTCAATTCAACAGCAAAGGCTATCAATTTTTGTGAAAAGGTAGAAAATTGTGTTAGAAATCCATTGCTTCAAGAATCACTTCATTTGGAGGTCGGATGGAGAAGTTATGGCCAAAAGAATCCAACATATGTCCTTATTCGATTTGTACCTATCTTGGCACAATTGTGATAACTTTCAATAAAGATATCGGATCGCTATTGGTTTTTGATGGTTTCAAAGATGACTTCTAGATCTATAACTTTTGTGAAGAACTCGAAGCGAGGTACTACCTCTAAAATGGTCAAAAGCACAAACCGTTTAATGGATATTGCTGGGCCTGGGGTGCTTTCCAGACCCGAGAAGGTCTGTTTAACGGACCTAATGTCTGTTTAATGGACATATGCTAACCAAAACTTCCCCCAAAGCCTCTCCAATGGTTCGTACATCCATTCTAACATCATATTCACTCATAATCTTCCCAAATTCAATTCTTCTAATGTAATACCACTCCTTAAACATTCAATTACCAAAATGATTTCATAAATCCCCCAAAACTCAACTCAAATGATTCATCACATACAACAAATTCTCATCTTTTGCCATAGTTGTTATGATATGCATCCTATGCAGCATTTCCAACTTATAATGATCATATCTCTCAAATATGATATCCAAAATTTTCATACTTTATAGCATTGGAAAGCTAAAAGGATAATCTACAACTTTCATGAAGACAACTTTGGCTAATTTTACCCAGATCGATACAGCTTTTCCTTTGAGTTCAAAACATAATTTCCATACCTATGAACTTGCAAAATGGAATATCTATTCATATCAATTCAACTACTAAATACCTTTCGTTAAAATCTTGAATCCCACTTCAAATGATTCATCCCATAAAGCCTTTCTAACATGTTATTCTAAAATAAGCAACAATTTGCAATCTCAACAAAGAAGCATATGTATACAAACAGTCCACTTCCACGACTATCATGCTCAACTTGTGAAATGAAAAATTCATACACAAAAGGAAATCCTCAAATTCACATTCTCATTACTAAGCAAAGAAAATATTTAAACAAGCTTTATTTACATATCAGTATACACATCACAAACTTAAAACAAATACAAATGGATGCTCAATGTTTGGCATGCTTAACAAACTATACAATAGTGTTCGAACTAGCTTAGTATAAAAGTTAACTATCTCGGAGGTTGTCCAATTGCCTTGCAAGGATTGCTAACCTTCTCGTTCTGCACATGAGGAGGGAAAATGATGGGTTGACCTACACAGCTCAGTGGCTAATATATTTATAGCCATTGGCAATGAGCCACACAATCAAACATATATGCATCTATTCATATAAGCATACTCATCTTATCTTGATCCAATAATGTAAGTTCAACATTCATAACTTATAAATTAATACTTAATCACATAAAACATATTGGATGTAATTTATCATCGAAGCGTAATACACAAATTGCATCATACTTAGCATATCAAAATGTAAATGCACAAACAAATGGCTCGAGTGTTTCGTGTAACAAAATAGAGAAATCGAAGTTTGCTCCGTAAACGAAACAAGTCCACTTTTCGGATCTCGTGTGCCACAAGCGGGCAGCTGGGAGAAGGCTTTATGTCGACGTGCACGTGATTATGAAACAGTTCCTCTCTCGCCCAAACACAATCAAATATAATGCTCAATTTAATCAATCACAAGTTCATATTCTCATAATTTTTCTTCTTTCCATTTAATCAAAATGCCATGATACAATTCCAAGGCATAGCATAATCATACTCACAATTCAATTTTACCAAATGTCATACATCATAATGCAATTTCTACATCATAACATTTCAAAGCAAGCCATTTCAACACACAATACACATACAAGGCATTTTTCTCATTACGCAGTGACTGTAAATAAATTACCCACCTCATAACTCTTGAAAATCTAAACTCAATTGTGCCCTTACTTTTGCTCTCGGGTAGGTTGTTCCTGATTTCCTAACATAACCAAAACTCTCATTCAATTCCAATTCAAATGGAAATCCCCCAAATTTCTATAATCATAACGAAATGGAATTAACATAAATCAAGCTCAAACTTAACCTACCCATAGTCCATCTAGGTTAGAAAACCCCAAACTTAGCTTAGAAACCCAAAAACCAAGTGAGTTCTCTCAAATCTTCTTCTTCTAGCACAAACCCTTCACTCTCTACTGAAAACCCTTTTCTCTCTCTAACTCCTTCTCTAACAAAGCAAGAAGAAAAGATAACTTACCTTGTCAAGCTTGATTTCTCCTCCTTTCTTCTTCCTTCCAAACTTCTCTTCCTCACTCTCACGAACTCTCTCTTCTCCTCTCTTCTTCCATGTTTTTTCTTCTTTCTTTTGGCTTCTCACGACTTCTCTCTTCTCTCCATGTTTTTGCCTTCTTCTTTCATACTTCAAGCCCATTTATTTGGTATTTTTCCTATTTTACCCTTCATTTACCTTATCCTTCCCATTTAACCCCTTGTGTCTATTAAAACTAACATCTTATGCTTCTAACTCCTTAACTAATGATCATGGAAAAATTGAAGGAATTTGATAATACTTCCTTCAAGAAAAATGTTCCTCATTGTCTTAATTTTTTCACGACACCAAAATCATTCAATTTGGTTTTGAAATCTAAAAGTTATATCCCAAACATTTCCGAACTATTCTTATACTAAAACAATATTCTATGCACAACTTCCATCTAAAAATTGAAATTATTAAGGACTGAATTAGAGCTCGATTTCATTAGATAATTTGTAGTCCTATTGCTCTAGTTTAATGCAAATAAAAAATCACCTCATTTGGATAACTAGGGAAAAAGTTATGGCTAAAACACTGAAGCATACTCAACGACATGTTTTAACCACATTTTTCAGCTTTTAACTTCCAACATTTCACATATAATAGTTCTAACCTCCAAGAAAAGTTTGGGGTCCAACAATTCTCCCTCCTTTAAAGAATTTTGTCAGCATTACATCCATCTGATTGATCCCTTTTTTAAAGAATTTTGTCCTCGAAATTCTTACCTGAATGATCAAACAGATGGAGGCAATGCTATCTTATGTTTTCCTCATTCTCCTAAGCCACTTATTCACTCGAATAATTTCTTCCAAATGATCATAGTCAATAGACTCACTCGATCTTTCAATCACTTATTTAGTAAATCATTTTCTTAACTAATTCCTCAATATGCTTCAAATTATTCACAATTTTTCACTTCTTGCGTCGATAATGCCAATATCATATCATATTAATATTTCTTAGCATACTCACATATAACGCATTATGAATCTGAGACATCTTTGTTAATAATGCTAACTCATAAGACAATAGTCCAGTTCTTAATAACTTTATATAGACCAATACAATTCAAGCTTAATTGCTTCTTTATCCTAACTTGAGCACATCTTGCACACAATTTAGGCAGACTTTGGGAACATGATACTTTTAGAAACATTTCATCCTTTGCTTCATAGTTCACATCTCTATAGTATCAGTACATTTAACTCTTATGTTCATCTCACTGTATTCCATACCTTTGGTGTTAACCTAAATAATTCATTCATTTTTCTTGAGTCACTTAATTCCCAATATAGGTCAATTTCACTTATCAATAACATCTCCAATCAATTATGGCTTTTAACCATCTTTGGCCCTATTCATCCAAATAAAGAGGTAGATGACTCTTTTTGCCGTATAACGCACCATACAATATTCTAATGACATCACTGCGATAATGATTACTAGGCTTAAAGTCAATCAAAGTTGTACATTGATCTCATATTCCTATGAAATCCAAAAATATAAGCTTTAAGCTTCTCTACAACAGTCAAGACTATTGACAACTCACAAGTGTGGTCATTTGCTTCTACCTCCTTAGCCATCAAAAGCTATCTCAATGTATTCCTACTAGGATGTATATGTTAGGATGTTATTCGTGCTTTCTCTAGTAATTTCTTTGCTCAATCATCTTTATCGGTATACATACCTCTCATTTCAATCACAAAGCATCATTTTCCAATTCAAACTCAGAATTCAGATCCATTTTCAATTCCTTAATAAGATTCTCAATTTCTGAGTCCTTAATTTAGGCTTTGTTAATCCTTTCATGGGAAACTAATCTTCAATTCTATAGTAATTAGTACTTTGATTTGCCTCAAAATTCAACTTCACATTCTACATTTTTTATTATACTAGATTTAATAACCTCAATACCTGAATTCATGCTTCACTGCTATTGGGATTTCCTATTTAATACATTTGATTACAATACTAGCTTTACTAGTATAGTGCTCATTTACACAATCATAATCCTTCAAATGACTCTATCTATTGTCTCAGTCTCGTATTCCAATCTTTCAACTCAATATTTACCTCAAATTAGATGATCTGTATATTTCAAAATATTTAAGTACTTATAATGTCTCCAAACTTTCAAAATGATTACCATTGCAGCAAGTTCCAATTCATACATCAAACAATCATCTCACGAGGTTTAATTGTCTCCATGCATACGAAATCACTTTATCATGCTGCATTGGATTTTATCCTAATCTCTTATACAACATCATTGTATATTATAAAGTCTCCAAATCTAAACAATATAATTAATATCTTTTTTTTTGGTAATTCAGAAAAATCAAATAAATAATCAAAATATAAACAAGAAAGTTCACAGACATAGCCTCAAAAGGCTTGACCAGCAAAACCGCAAGGCAAACCAAAATAAACAAAGGGACACCGCATCAAAGGAAGAAGTAGCCCGAAACCCAAGCAACAGCAACAACAAGAAATCCAAGAAACATAGGCAAAGAAAGTCCAAGTTACAAGGTCCAATGAGAAAACCTAGCCAAAACAAACCAACCAGTAGGAAGCAAGCCTAGGAGAGACTACCATAAAGAAACTGCAAAAACAAAGCTCCGAAATGGCCAAGATTAATACTGCCACAAATGAAGACAGGAGCTGCACCCCCAAGGTAAGGCAGAGCAAACAAGAACAGTCCGAAGAAACCTCGAAAGCAGTGAGCGATTGACCTGTAAAAGAAAAAAGATAAATAGAAAAGAAAATTACCTCCTTTCGGTGTATAGGCTAAGAAGGTCCCTAACGTGGGAGATTACTCCTGAGAGCACACACTCCTCAGCCAAGGCCTCATTGTTAAAAGTTCTGGCGTTACGTTCAGTCTAAAGGTGGTAGACAGTTGTAGAGAGCAGAAGAGGGAAGAGAATGGTGACAGAAGCTCTCGAAGTGGGAACAGTTAGGAACCACGAAAGAATAGTGGAAAGGGAAGGGGAATTGATGATGGGCAAGTGAAAATGGAAGAGGCAGTGGTTCCAGGCAGCTTTGGAAAAAGGGCATTCAAAAAATAAGTGATCAATAGATTCATTAGCTGAAAAACACAAGGAGCAATGGTTAGGAGTGTAGAGGAAGGTAAGCCCATCCTGGGTAAGGAGCTTCTACAGGAAAGCAAGCCATAAGGTAAAGGAACAACGAGGTTTACTGTATTTGGACCAGACCAATTTGTACCAAGGAATGACCGGTGAAGGAGTACGCAAGAATTGGTAGGCTGATACATTGGTATAACACTTGGTAGGGCTAGCTAACCATTCCAGACAATCCGATAAGGAACTGTTAGGGTAATAAGATGGAGGAACCAGACGGCGAAGAAGGTCCAGGGATACCGCACTCCAGCTCCAGGTACCATTACAGATTACTTCGGAAACACGTGCTGTGAGTGGGAGCTCCGATCCATTAATCTCCCTCGGAGTGGACAAGGACTGTAGAATGCCACTAGGGTGCCAAGGATCCTGCCAGAAAAGGGTAAACATACCATCTCCAATCCTAAATCTAAATTGAGAACCCAACTTGTCCCAGACTGTTAAAATCTTTCTCCAACTCCAAGAACTATTATAGGAAGGCTTAGCACTCCAAAAGTTATGCCTACGTAAAATTATTGTATGAACCCACTTAACCCAAAGAGCTTCTTTATCTACAAACAGAAACCAAATCCGTTTGCCTAACAAAACTTGATTCTAAGTAGTCAAGTGTTTTACACCTAAGCCTCCTTCCTTTTTGGGACGACAGATGTCACTCCACTTCACCCTAGCCTGAGAATGAGAATTTACCTTTCCTGCCCACAAAAAATTCCTAAGCTTAGCCTCAATGTCCTTAAGAATAGAAGAGGGAAGAATAAAATGAGAGGACCAGTAGACATGGAAGGACGAAAGAATAGAGATAACCAATTAAAGCCGACCTGCGTAAGAAAGACTCCTATGAGTCCAATGATTGATCCTGTTATCTATTCTATCAATAAGAGAAGCACAATCCCTCTGGGAAAGACAACCACTAATGAGAGGAACTCCAAGATACCTAAAGGGGAGAGAAGCTTGTTGAAGACCCGACACTAGGTGCATCCTACGGCTCAAATGACTGATATCCAGGGGATAAGTAAAACTGACTTTTCGAAGTGTTCATTTCCATGCTAGAATACATAGAGAAGGAGTGTAAAGAATCAAGCAAAATTTGAGCTGAGAGCAAATCCCCATGACTGAACATTAAAAGATCATCCGCGAGTAGAAGATGGTTGAGCTTAAGGCCCTGACACCGCCAATGATATTGGAACTGAGGAGAATTGTCCGTATTCATTCTTAAAATCCTAGAAAACACTTCCATATAGATAATGAAAAGGAAAGGCGAAAGAGGATCACCTTGACGTAATCCAGAATGACCTTTGAAGAATTGAGTAGGAGAACCATTAACCAAAATGGAATAGGAGGGTGTAGTGATACATTCACTAACCCAACCAATGAACCTCCTCGGAAAACCTGCAGCTACAAGGGAATTAATCAGAAACTCCCAATGAATAGAGTCATAAGCCTTCTGAAGGTCCACTTTGAAAGCACAACGCTTATGAGAATTGGAAAGGTGATAGTTCTTGAAGATTTCTTGAGCTAAAAGAATATTATCCCCTATTCGCCGATTCTTGATAAAAGCACTCTGATTAGGGCTAATTATAAGAGGAAGGATGTGACTGAGCCTATTTGCCAAAATTTTAGCAATAACCTTGTAAAGCAGATTACAACAGGAAATTGGTCTAAATTCCTGAACAGTAGAAGGATGACCATTTTTAGGAATAAGAGTAATGAAAGTAGAGTTTAGCTCTTTTAGGAGCTTGCCATGAGTGAAAAAATTTTGAATAGCTTCAGTAACTTCTTCCTCGATAAGGGGCCAGGCTTTTCTATAGAAGTGCCCATTGAAACCATCAGGACCCGGAGCCTTATTAGGATTAAGGGAATGGAAGGCCTCCCGAATCTCTAGAGGGGTAACTTCGACAATAAGAGCTTAAGTAGGAGCAGCCTCTAGGGGAGAAGGAAAGAGAGGAGGGACAAACTCATTGGAGGAGTGGAGATTTTTCTTAGAACGTAGGGAGCATTTGAAATAATCAAAAAAATGGGATTTGATTTCAGTAAGACTTATAACCCGTCTGCCAGGGCTCACCTCAAGAGAATGAATAGAGTTACGGTTCCTATGGGCAAGGAGAGAATTGTACAAGAACTTAGTATTTCGATCACCTTCCTTGAGCCATTTAATTCCTGAGGATTGTCGATAAAAAGATTCCTGATCCACTAGAGCTCTAGAGAGATCGCTAATGGCCTCGAACTCCCTAGCTAGAAGAGGAGAAGAACTAGGGGAAACCCTCAGAAGGTCCTGAATGGAATTCAATTTAGTTTGACAATTCTCAACTCTAGCGTTGATGTCCCCTATCTGACTCGAATTTAGAAGTTTAAGTGGTTGTTTGACTATTTTAAGCTTCGTAACAACCCGAAACATTGGAGTACCACTAACAGGGGAGGCCCAAGCTTCTGCTACAATCTGGAGGAAAGAAGGCTGATCAGCTAAGAAGTTTAAGAAACGAAAGGGGGAAGCATGTTTGAGCTGAATGCCAACCGACTTCACCACTAAAGGAGAGTGATCAGAAATTTGAGGGTTAGGAATGACACAATGGGATGAAGGGAACTTAATGCTCCAAGCAGAATTAATGAGGGATCTGTCTAGCTTCCTGGCAGTGAAGGAGTTTCCTAACTGCTTGTTGGACCAAGTAAACCGGGAACCACTAGTATTTATGTCAAAAAGCCCATTTGAACTAACAAACTGCCTAAAATCAATTTGACCATTCAAACCAGCCAGACTAGGGGGAGAGGATTCCTGGGGATGAAGAATAGCATTGAAGTCATCTGTTAGCATCCACGGAAGGGAACCAGCCGAATGAGCTACAGTTGAGAGATCAGACCAAAGGTGCTGCCTATGGGTTGGATTATTAGCTCCATAAACACAAGAGAGCAGGAAGGGATCAGAGCTATTCCTAGGATGGAGTTGCACATGAATAAACTGATCCGATTGATAGAGAATTGAACACCCTAGAATTTTTGGATTCTAGGCTATCAAAATCCGCACATTATGGGATTGATCTAAGTTGCTAAAGTTGTCCCATCTAGGAAACAAGGAAGAGCAGACACTTTGCAAAAACTCAGGGGATCGAATTGTAGTTTCAACTAAACAAACAAAAAAAGGAGAGGATTTTCTAAGCCACGCTCTAATAGCCAGCTGTTTATTGGGGTGGTTCAAACCCCTCACATTCCACAAAACTAACTCCATTCCACCAAACCAGCTAAGCCACAAACTAACTACTTCAACTTCTGCCTAGCTTTCCTAGTTCTA
>JAOTAX010030477.1:0-11486 GCA_025629825.1 Erythroxylum guanchezii
AAGAAAAATCAAAAGGAACAAAGAGGAGGAGAGTCACGAAGGTGGAGAGAAAACCATGAAGAAATGTTCATTTTTTTTTGCCTTCAAAGATGCAAGTGTCGTGGCTAACAAGGAAATTCAATGTTTAAAGAGTGTCATGACACATGTCATGACACTTACCACTTAAAAGAAAACAATTAAACTAATGACTTTTAATAAAAGAACCTAATGGAATTTAATCTCTAATTCATCAAATTTTCAATGGCTTAAATCAAAAATTCCTAAAATCATGTTTTCTAAATTTCCAGTGCCAATGGACAGTACTTTCCAGTACCGGAAACCAATCAGTCTGTCGCTTGGCGATTTTTTCGGTCCGAAAATTTTTCCCGAAATTTTCCAGAAAAATTTCTAAAATTCTCCAAAAATGTAAAACACACAACAATCCACTCCAATAAATTTTTCAAGCACAAATATCACATTTTTCACAAAAATCACATTTATAGACACATATGCTGGGAAATGTCATGAATGCATGTACAGTCATGTGCATGTGCAAAAATTTCCATGCACATATATATAAAGGCCATATTATGCATGAACATGCCGAGATACGTATACACACTCATAACCCGTCCCAAATTACTATTTTACCCCTTCCCATCAGTGATGGGATGTTACACCTATGCTGCTTCAACGTGTGGATAAAGAGTATGTGTCGTTGTGTATGGAGAGTCTTGAGAGAGGGTTGTAGCATTCTGTGTCTCAGTAGATGCTTTTGTTTCTTCGTTTTCTTCCTCTCAGTCCACGCCACCAACTACTTGTTTCTTTTGTGTCCACACTCCAAAGTCTCCAACCAACAACAGCTACATTCTTTTCTTCACCCACTCTACGTAACTTGTCTTAAGGCCACTAGCTGCCTTCTTTTCTATGCTGCCGCTTATTCCTTTCTCTTTTTGTCTCATCATTTTGACTAAACTCCAACCCTCATTCACTCCTAAGCCTCCTTTTTTTTAGCTTTCCTGCTACAGCCATCTTCTTTTGTCTTTTATGTATTGTAAGTCCATCATCTCATGCTCTCTTTTATCTACCGCAACTAGCTAGCTTCGTACCTTTTTCAATATTTTTGCCAAGCCAAATTATTATGTTTTGTTCGGTGTAAAGAGCTCCCAATTTTTTGACCTTTTGCTTTCATTGTCCAAATCCAATATGTGCCTAAAATTAAAACAAATAATTCTTAATAATTAGTGCAATTTAAACATTAAATGGACAATAGTTTAGCAAATTATGTATCAAAAATTAATACAAAATGCTCATTAACAATTATATTGCCCATCTTACACGACCAGAATTATAGAATCAAATAGAGCTATTTATTTTGAAGATCAATTTGGTTCAAGTCAAGGGTCAAGAGAAATTTTATTTAGGGAAGAACGTATTCTAATCAATGTACTGTCACTTCCACTCCTACTAATGACCCTATGATTGAACAGATTCCAGTAGAATCTCATGATGAACCTTAGAATCAAGCATATGATAAAGTCATTGATACTAGGGATGATGAAGTTATTGTTAAGAGATCACAAAGAACACGTAGACTTGTCATTCCTGATGCTTGTATCGTCTATTTGTAGGAACATGAGTTTGATATGGGAGATAATACTAAACCAATTAGTTATCAAGAGGCCATAAATAATCCTCAATCTGCAATGTAGATGAATGCTATGGAAGATGAGTTAAGTTCCATGTCATAAAATGGAGTTTGGAGTTGGTTGAACTACCTAAAGGTTGCAAATTCAATAGGTTTAAGTCAGTTTACAAAATCAAACATGACTCAAGTGGACAAGTAGAAAGGCAAAAGGCTAGACTTGTGGCTAAAGGGTATTGCCAGAGACAAGGGATTGATTTCAAAGAAACCTTCTAACCAATTTCTACTAAAGATTTACTATGAATCATCACCGCTATAATTGTTCATTTTGATTTGGAACCCAATCAAATGAATGTAAGGACTACCTTCTTGAATGGAGATAGGTATGAAGATGTTTATATCACTCAATCAGTTAGTTTGAGATGATTGGTAAAGAGCACATATTTTGCAAGTTCAAAAAGTCTAGCTATGGGTTAAAACAAGCATCAAGGCAGTGGTATCTCAAGTTTGATATGGTTGTCACTGTAAATGGATTCAAGGAGAATGTAGTTGATCAATGTATATATATGAAGTTTAGTGGGATAAGTTTCATTTTTTTGGTACTGTATGTTGATGACATTATACTTGTTTCTAATGATATTGATTTATTATTTGAGATAAAAACAACCATTATTTAGCATTTTGATATGAAGGATCTTAATAAGGCCTCTTATGTACTTGGAATTTAGATTCTCTGAGATAGAGCTAATGAGATTCTTCGATTGTCTCAAAAGGCTTGCATTGATCGAATCTTGAAAAGATTTAATTTGCATTCTTGTTCTCCTGGAAAGGCACCAATAATGAAGGGTGACAAATTCTCAAAGGCCCAATGTCCACAAAATAATAAAGAGAGAGATGAAATGAAAGTAGTTCCTTATGCGTCACTTATAGGTAGCCTGATGTATGCTCAAGTATACATATGCCCTGATAGTGCTTTTATTATATGCGTGTTAGGAAGATACTTAAGTGATCCTGGATTTAGCCATTGGAAAGCGGTTAAGAAAGTCATAAGGCATTTTTAGGGTAGCAAGGATCATATGTTGACTTATCGACGAACTGACACTCTTGATATAGTTGGGTTCTTGATATAGTTGGGTTCGGTGATGTTGATTATGCAGGATGTGTGGATGATAAAAATTTCACTTCAGGCTACATCTATATGATGGTTGGAGGAGCTGTGTCATAGAAAAGTGTGAAACAGACACTCACAGCATCCTCTATAATGGAGGCAGAGTATATGGTGTATTATGAGGTAGTTTATCAAGCAATATGGCTGCGGAATTTCATTTCATCATTGGGCATTATAGACTTTATTTCGAGTTTTTTGAAATTGTATTATGACAACTTCATAGCTGTAGCTTTCTTTAAGAACACTAGAAGTACTTCTCACTCAAAGCATATTGATATAAATTATTATTTTGTTAAAAAGAAATTTTTGAATCCCTCATTACTGTTAAGTACACGCCTACAGCTAGCATGTTATCAGATCCACTTACAAAAGGCTTATCTATATGTGTGTTTACAGAACATGTCTCTCGCATGGGATTGTTAAGAGCCTAGGTTGATAAGATTAATGGGAATTTACTATTTTGTATTAAACATGATAGTACTTTGTACGGATTGCTTATGACTTATATGTATATGAAACATGCATAATGATATTTGCAGCCACTTCTTATTAATATTGACATATGTATGTTGACGTATATATATAGTTTGATGAAATGACAGGTACAAAACGAGACAAATGTATAGTCTTAGTTGTTGTATTGCATACATGTTGTTTTAATGGTTATTGTTGTATTTGAACATCTTCAGGGCCTAATCATATGTAGTAAATATATCCTGTCGATATGATATTATATATGATTTATTTAAATGCCTTTAGATTATGGAGATTGGTATGGTGGTTTGATTATATTGTCCAAGTGGGAGAATGTTAGAAGTATATGGACTAATATAATCACAATATTAATTCTGTATTCCTAACCATTAATTGAATTGCCCAATATGTGTTTAATAACTATAATGAGATAGTTAATAATTTACTAATTGCATTTGAGACATATGGTAATACCCTAATAACTATAGGTTGGCCCATTAAACCATAGTTTATCAAATTTATGAAATAACACAATTAGCCTCATTCTACCCATTAGGGTAGAATATGTTATAAATATAATATATGGTGAAAATGTGTGATAGTTGTCGTGGGTGTGTATGGTGAAAGTTCAAGAATGGTCTTTTACCATAAGCTTTCTCTCTTCCACAAGTTTGTTGAATATTGATAGGTTGTGATGTCTTAAATGGAAAGAATGAATCAAGATTCTACGCCCAACATTAGAGGTATGTTCATTTATTGTGTAGTTAATGCTCTAAATAGAATGTGGATCCTGGTATTATAGTTATTGATGACTGCATTTATGAATAACAAAGACTTCTTATCGAAATCAGCATAATAGTTAAGCCATTCCTCAGGGCCATTTCCATTAGCAGGAGAAGCAAACCATTTGATGGCAGTCCAACCATCATTGTAAATCATAGGAAGACAATGTTCTGGGGCTAATCTATACTCGATAGAGACCAAAAGAACATTAGCTGCTTGACCCAAGGTTTTTAAGTAGGTATGGTATAAAGGAGAAAAGGGACTTCTTGCCACCACCATGAAAGGAAACTAAGACATTGAGTTTGTGGTCAAGATTCGTAATGGTGTGTTTTGTAATAGTTTGAATACGTTAAATTTGTTGGTGTATGCCTTGCAGACCAATTATAGAATGTATACTAATTGATCAATTGTGATTTAGGTAGTGTAGTATTCTGGCCTTATTTAGTTTTGGGTAGTTATAACGTCTTGCTAAATACCGCATATAACTTGTTGGCCTAAAAAAATTTTGGCCCTCCTACTAATATTAAATAAGTCTAGATTGTCACACACTAAGTGACTGAACATTCATTAGGCTTAATAGTTTTTAGGTTTTTGGGCCCTAGGGTTTTACTATATATATATATAAATGTAGAGTATGACTTGATAAGGGGAAGACTCATTTGCCTAAAAGAAACCCTAGTGTTGTCCTCTTCCTCAAGTGATAGAGAGAGAGAGGTCTCAAGAGTGGTGCCAGCACACCAGAAGCATTTGCTCGGTCTCGCGAGGGTGTGGATATCGATAGAGACACGACATTTGACGTGCTCTTCCAACGCTATGAGCTTCTTTGTTATTTCCGCTGCGAAAGGTATAATCTGATATAGATTTGATTTTGATGTTCACATGGGCCTTGATGTTTCGAATTTGCAAATGATGGTAAACATTATTGCATGTTGATAGTCTGAATTACTTACAAAATTGATGAAGGCCCGCCAATGAAGTTAAGAATTATGATATTAGAATGGGACTGGGTAACATTATATAGTTTTCTTGTTAGATAATGTTGTTTTTGTGAAACTCTTACAATATTTTTTCATATTCATGGTTCACATTATTGAGTTAAAAAAATGATTATATTTGACCTGAAATAAGTATAGGATTATTTATTAAGTAATATTTTCACATACTTAGACGACTAGAGAATCTATTGTCATGATTCATATACTATATTTGGATCGGATTAAGATTTGATATCAAGTTAAACATATAGAGAATATAAGATTTTTTTTCCATATTCTAGGTAGTTTTAATACCTATAAAGGCCCAAAGTTCAATAATTAGTGAATAATACTTTTTTAATTTTGTGTAATTATCAATGTCAATGTGCTTGATGAGAGAAAATTAATATATTTTTGCAATTAAAGAGTTTTGTGTCTCTAAACTCCTTTTATCTTTCTGAAATACATTATGAGACTGAGAGATTAGAAAAACTAGAAAAACGCATAATATTTGAAAATTTCCAAGCAAGAATATCAAAGATAGGAAGTATATCGATTCTTCTGCATTTAATTTATTTATGATTATAATGTTATGGACATAGGGTTAATTTCCACCAATAATAACAAATTCACCTTAAGAACTATTTCCTAAGTGAATAGAGAGTGAATGATTGTTATGAAAAATCACACCGAGTAAATTCACACGAAAGACTAGAGGGGTTAAAAATGATCCCACTTAAAACTCATTCTCCTAGATAAAATTTTCCTAGATATGTAATTTAATAGCATAATAATTCACTATTAGTATACCCGACAATAGTTATCAAATAGATAAATAAAGAATAACAAAATTTAACGAGGTTTGGCTTCGTCGGACACTACTAAATTGATATTTCACTATTTTCAGGAAATAATACAAGTGGAATATTACAAAAGGGGGAGAGAATTTTGTCTTAAGGAAAAATAGGAAATTTTTAAATGATCAAAAACTGAACGGGGGAGAGTTGTTTTATAAGTAAAACCACCTCCCACAAATTTATAATTTTTCAATGTGGGATTTGCAATTATGAGATGAGCCATAATTGTTGACAATTTAACAAATCTCCACTTTGGTGAATTCCACGCCTTCAAATCTCTGACAAAACTCACCTTTAGTAATGTCTTCAAATGTGCTTCAAAGTTCCCATCTTCAATTTTTAGCAATATTGATCAAGTACAAACAACGTTAGAAATTGATCGCAGTCCCCACCAATGTCAACATATGAGCAGGATTCGTAGTGGTGTTGATCTTCTGGATTGCTACTCTACCTTCTTCCAGAACCTCTCGTATAAAGTGATAATGAATATCGATGTACTTCGTCCTTGCATAACTTGGTTCTTTACTAAATGAATAGCACTCTGACTATCACAATGTACTTTGACATACTTCTGTCCAGTTCCCAATTCATCAAGCAATCCTTGAAGCCAAATTGCCTCCTTCAAAGCCTCTGTAGCTGCTATATACTCTGCTTCTGTAGTTGACAAAGCAACTATTAACTGTAAGGTAGACTTCCAACTGACCGATGCCTTTACAAGAATAAACACATAGCCAGTAGTTGATCGATGTCTGTCCAAATCATCGGTATAGTCAGAATCACAATATCAACCTATACATTGATCATCTTGCTTATCCCACTGAAATACCAAACTAACGTCTACGATGTTCAGAATGTACCGTAAAATCCAATTCACAACTTGCCAATGTTCTTTGCCTGGATCATGCATATACATGCTCGCGATTCCTACTACTCTTGAAATGTCAAGCTTTGTACACACCATCGCATACATCAAGCTACCAATTGCATTTACATACGATACCTTAGTCATATACTCTTATTCTGCATCATTCTTTGGAGACAAAGATGCACTGAGCTTAAAATGAGGAGTGAACAGAGTATTAGCAGGCTTTGACTTTTCATTTAAGCCAAAACATTATAATATCTTTTTCAAATATTTCTTTTTAATCAAACACAATCTCCCCAACTTTCTGTCTCTGCTTATCTCTATACCGAGAATTTTCTTAACTTAACCCATATCCTTCATTTCAAACTCTTGGTTCAATTGAATCTTTAATCTCTCAATTTCTCTTTGATTTTTTGAAGCTATCAACATATAGGATAAGATAGATGTAGGATCCATCTTGTAGCTTACGCACATACACATAGTGATCGTATTTGTTTCTTGTGTACTTTTAACTCATCATAAACTTGTCAAATTGCTTGTACCACTGTCTCAAAGATTGTTTCAATCTGTACAATGATTTTTCAAGCTTGCACACCATATTCTCTTTTCCAACAACTTAAAAACCTTCGGGCTGAGTCATATAGATTTTCTCCTCTAAGTCTGCATGTAAAACTGCAGTTTTTACACCCAATTGAACTAGTTCCATATAAACTGTGCTACCAAAACTAATAAAATTCAAATGGAGGAATGTTTTACAACTAGAGAAAAAACTTCATCATAATCAATTCCCTCTATCTGAGTATAGCCTTTGGCCACCAGCCTTGCTTTGTAGTGAACATTATCCTTGTTAGAAAATCCATCTTTCTTTGCATATACCCATTTGCATCCAATTGTCTTCTTTCCCTTTAAAGACTAGCTAGCTTCTACGTCTGATTCTTATGAAGGGATTGTATTTCTTCATTCATGGCTATCCTCCTCTTATCTTCTTCTAAACTTCAAACTGCTTCCTTATAAGTGGTAGGAATGTAATCAATCTCAATTGGAGATGTATAAGCCAACATATTAAAATAACGAGCAGGTACTTGAATGTTCCTTTTTGGCTTTCTTAATGCAATTGGTAATTGTTGCTATGGAGGTTCTTAGGTTGGAACCTCTTCATCTGGCTCCTCTTCTACCACAGGAATTTCTACATTTTCTTCATCAGTTACTGTGGTAACAATTCTTCCTTTAAACTCCACCTATTTTGAAGTACCATATGCCTGCTTAACATTTTTAATTGTCACCTTTCTTAACATGGTAGATTCGTCAAAGGTAACATATCTGCTGAAAATTATTTTCTTTGACTTTGGGCACCAAAGACGATATCCTTTCACACCAGAGGTGATCCCCATAAAAATTGCTTTCTTTGTACATGGATCTAACTTTGACTCCTTGACATGATAGTACGTAATAGAACCAAAAACATGTAAGGAATCTTAATTTGTAGTAGGATTCCCAAACCATTTTTCTAAAGGTGTTTTACCACCAATAGTAGTTGATGGAAGGTGATTAATGAGATACCAAGCATATGTAACAGCCTCAGCCCAAAATTCTCTGCCCAACCCAGCATTAGATAACATACACCAAACTTTCTCCATCAACGTCCGATTCATACGTTCTACCACCTCATTTTATTATGGTATACCTCTGATTGTGAAGTGTCTGACAATACCTTCATTTTCGTATACTTTTAAAAATGGATCACTCTTATACTCCCCACCATTATCTGTATAAAGATGCTTGATCCTTCTACCTGTTTGAGTTTCCATCATCTTTTTCCATTTGAGGAAAGCTCCCAGTACTTCATCCTTAGTCTTCATAGTATACACCCATATTATTCGAGAAAAATCATCAACAAAGGTCACATAATAGTGTTTTCCTCCCAAAGAAGCTGTTTTGGATGGTCCCCACACATCAGAGTGAATATAATCCAAAATACACCTCGTATCATGGATTGCAGTGCCAAATTTCACTCTTGTCTGCTTCCCTCTGACATAATATTCATAGAAGTCTAATTTACAGCCCTAAACTCCTTTCAACAATCCTTGATTTACTAACATCTTCAAGGATTTTTTTACCTGCATGTCCTAAGCACATATGTCACAACCTAGCTGCTTTTAGCTTTTGATCTTCATTAAAAGCTATTGTTTTTGTTCCAATAACTGCATTACCTTGGTAATAATACAGGTTATTATTTCTTCGAATTCCTTTCATTACCACAAGTGCACTGGAGATGACTTTCATTACTCAATTTGCTATATTTACAGTGTAGTCCTTTAATTCTAGGACTCCCACAGAAATGATATTCTTTGTCAAACTTGGCATATATCTGACATATGTCAGAGTTTTGGTTGTTCCGTCGTGATTCCTCGAGCAAATTGAACCAAACTCAATTGTGGTGCATGGATTGTCATTTGTTGCGTAGACAACTCCACCTTCTAGCTCTCTAAACTCAAATAACCAATCCTGATTGGGACATATGTGATGGCTACAGCTTGAGTCGAGTAGCCATGGACTAGAAAGGCTTATTGAGGATGTAACAACCCATGAAAGATCTGAGTCTGCATCTTCACATTCAACAACTATCGAATTTGCATTAGCCTTTTCCTTTTCAGGTTCGTTTTTGTTCTTTAGCTTTGGACAATCCTTTTTTAGTGCCTTTTTCCCAACAAAAGGCATATTCATCTTTGCGCAATTTGACCGTTGACTTTGATATCCCTTTCTTTCCTTTAGTCTGGCTCTACGAAAGGCCTCTAACTACCAAAGCTTCCATGCTCCACTTATATGTTCTTTCTTTGTCTTCCTTCTCAATTCATGACTATATAAAGCAGCTGTAACTTCACTAAGAGATACAATAACCTTCCCATAAAGTAGAATATTTTCAAGAAACTCAAACTGTTCAAGAAGGGATCCCAATAACATTAAAGCTCGATCTTCATCTTCAAATGTCACATCCAAATTTATTAAATCAGTAACTAACTGATTAAAACTAGTAAAGTCGTCATTTATAGTGGTACACAGAACATCAGAGAAACGAAATAGTCTCTTTTTTATATAGAGCATATTCTGACTGCATTCTTCAGGAATTTCTCTTTCAATGCATTCAATAATTTAGATGCAAAAGTTTCTTTCGAGAAAGCATATTTTTGCTCTCTAGAAATACATGACCAAATTGTACCATATGCTAAACGATTTATAGTCTTCCAATCTTTCTCCTCAACATCATCTGGTTTCTTTTCTTTATTGGCAATGTCAAGATCTTACTGAAAAAAGAGCTTCTTGAATTCACTTTGCCACATTCCGAAATAACCTCTACCATCAAAATTCTCCACGGCAAATCTTGCATTTGTCACTGCATCCTTGCTAGAATAGACAAGGTAGAAGCTGTCGACGTGGATGGTGCAGTCATATCTCTAATTTCTGTCAACTCTGCTACAATTACTATTCAATAGTTGTCAATGTGGGATGCCAATAGCCCAAGGAAAAATCTTTTCTGATGTGAAAGATTAGATCATGCTGCAACTACAAAGCATACTAAAAAAAACCTTGGCTCTAATACCAATTGTTTCGAAAATTGGGTTAATTTTCACCAATAATAACAAATTCACCTGGAGCACTATTACCTGAACGATTGTACTGAAAAATCACACCAAGTAAATTCTTAAGAAAGGAGGGGTCACAAACGATTCCACTTAAAACCCAACCACCTAGACCGAATTTTCCTAGACATGTAATTTAATAGCACAATAATTCACTACAACTATATCCAACAATAACTACTAAACAGACAAATAAAGGACACCATAATTTAACGAGGTTCGGCCAATTATGCCTACTTTCTTGGGCACTACTAAGTTGATATTTCACTATTTACAGAAAATAATATAAGTGAAATATTACAAAAGATGGGAGAACATTTTTGTCGTAAGGAAAGATAGGCAATTTTTGCATGATCAAAAACTAAAAGGGGGGTGGGGGTTGGGTTTATAATTAAAACAACCTCCCACAAACCTATAATTTTTTTACGTGGGATGAGCACAATTGTTGGCACTTGAACATATAACTTATATCATTGTTTTATAATTAAAATAATCTCCTACAAATCTATAATTTTTTTAATTTGGGATGAGCCACGATTGTTGACAATTTAACATATAACTTATATCATTGTTAAATATATGTTGAATTGGCTTATCATAAAACATTTCAGATTACTTCAATCTTTTCAATTATAAAATATATGTTCCATTGTAATTAACAATGACCCAATCTCTTAGCACACGAAATAGACGTCGCTACCCCACTATTTACCAAAGAAAGACACCGATTGCATGACTAATGGAATAAGAAGAAAAAAGGAAATTGAATTTAAATGTTTAGTCAATTTTAATTACAACACAAAAAGTTTAAAGATTAAAATATTTATTATTATAAAACTAACAAGAGATTGTAATGTTAAAGAATTCAAAATATAATTAAAAGTAATTTTTTAAAAATTTAAAGTTTAATTAAAAAATATTATTAAACAAAAATTAATTAATTAATTTTAATTTATAAAAATTTATTAATTAACTAATTAATTAATAAATTCATCAATTTATAACGATAAAAGTTATTAAAATAAATTAAACTAAAAAATTACACAATTCAAATGGAAGATGTTGAATTTTTTAATAATTATAAAAATACATGATTATTATTC
>JAOTAX010030488.1:0-11485 GCA_025629825.1 Erythroxylum guanchezii
GTACTATAGATGGCCCACCTTCAATTTTTACTAGACCTTGAGACAATTCATATCCAGGCTTCAAATACCAGAATTCTATAATCATCCCAGTCCCACCACATGACTTATAAAAGTCAAACAAACCCATCTCTGAGAAGTAGTCTAGATCAACCTTGACTTTGTGAACACTGCCTCCAACATACTCCACTGATTTGTCTTCACATACCAAAAACTGACCACCTACCCACAAGTGTAAATAGTGCCAAATGTCCATCCTGAAAATAAAAGGGGAATTCAGCCAAAGACCAGAAGCAGGAAGAAACTTAATAAGAGGGCAAAACCCAAAAAACCAGAAACTAGGTCTGAGACCGGAGAGGAAGATAAATCCCAAACCAGTGAAAATGAAGATGTCAACCAAATTAATCTGTTGTTACAGAAAGAAACCGACAACTACAGCAACGAGATCTCACTGAAATGGTTCTGGATTCTAACAACGGCCTCACATCAGTCCAAATGGCCTCACATCAGTCCAAACCGAAGATTATACAGTAAATACTAAAGGGTCAGAGAGAGATTTGAGAGAATCTTACCAAATAGGCAAAGACCCAGAAAGCCAGTTGATGAAACACCGACGTCTGCAACACTCAAGAGGACGGCGACAGAGACAGCATACTCCTAGTTGACCGAACTTAATATAGCAAAAAGAAGAAAATAAACAAAGAGATAGACAGATCTAGTGGTGACGACGGCGAGGATTGAACGGCGGTCTTAGAAGCTACCCTACCGACGCATGAGATGAGAGAGTAGAAGCATTAACGAGAGTAGAAGCGTTAACGCGTGGTTTAATTGTAAGGGCAAAATAGACTTCTCAAGTCCATTCGTTGACCAGATTTGCTTAAGGGGCTGTGAGTTAATAAAATTTCAACTCAGGGTTTTTTTTGCTAATTTTTATATGTCAGGGTTTGTTTAGCAACTTTTGAATAACACAGGGTTATTAAGGCAATATAATCTTACAAACTGTAAACATATATATACATGTGACAATTGATGGAATTGTTGCAATCTTTTTCTCCGCTATATATATATATATATATTGAAACCATTTGATTAGTTTACTATTCGATGATGAAACTTGTTGTATATAGTATGCAATTTTAAAATGTTTTAAAAAGAATAAGAGTGTTTTTTTAATAATTTTTTTAATATATGACCTCAGAGAAAATTATAATTCAAGAGATATCCTCGTCTAAAAGTTAAAACTAATATACAAGTTAAAACATATTTTGATAGTATTACAGATTTTTTTTCATTAAATGTATAACTTAGAACACAATTATGTTATAATTCGGATAAGAATATGCAAAAAATTTACGAATAGAAAACATGATCATACTAATAACCGTCATTTTTAAAAATTATAATATTATATATTGTATTTAAAATATTTACTTTTATTTAAAAATAAGTTTTTTATTAGAATTAAAATTTTTAATGAATTACAAGAAAAGTTGTTGACTAATATAATTAAACTACCCCATTGAACTCTCAAAAATATAAACATGTCTAATTGATTCGACTTTTGTAAAAATTTTCATATTTGTTCTTGTTTATTTGTTTTCTTATATACAAAATTATCCTTATTGTTAGACTTTATTTCTCAACATGAGATGAGATTATACATTTTATAAACCATATCTAAAACATCGTGGATTTATATCACCCACGCACACGTGTGTATATAGATATAATAAAAAAGTGATATAAATCACAAGAAGGCTAAGAAACTTGGAAGTTTCATTAAATTATATTCACTAATTCCTTGATTTTGCATTGTCCAAAATCAAAATTTCATTAAGAAACTTGTTAAATAATTCCTTGATGATTGTAGTTTAGTATTTAGAACATAAACTTGTTAAATAATTCCCACTTTGTGTAGATTCCTAGTATGTGTAGGTTTTCTTTTCTTTTTTGACACTATTTCTAAATTCCTACTTTGTGTAGGTTTCCTACCTTAGGGTCATACTACTATATAAACACCCCCTTAGGGGTCCTTTGTAACACTCATTGGTGTACTCTTCATTAGTCCTAGGGTTTGTGTGTGCGAGAGAGAGAGAGTGAGAGAGAACACTTGTGATATTTTCTTTTTTTGACATAATGCATATTTTCAGGCTCCCTTCGCCACGTGGCTTTTTCTCCCGGTAGTCGGTCCGGATAAAAATTCTTTGTAGCCTTCTACTGTTTTTTCTTTATTTACTTTATTGATTCCATTGCTTCCGCAACTACTAGCACAACAAACTGGTATCAAAGCAAGGTTCGTTTCGGTCAACCAAGTATTGTCGTTATGTCTCCTTCAACCAAATTCGACATCGACAAGTTTGACGAAAAGATTAGTTTTGCTATTTGGGAGGTCCAGATGCAAGTCGTTCTCACACAACATGGATTGAAGAAAACTTTGTCTGGTAAGACAAAGAAACATGCTAATATACCACACGAGGATTGGAAAGAGTTCGACGAAAAAACCTTCTCTATTATTCAATTATGCTCATGCGTGAAGTGCTCCAGGAAGTAGTCTATAAGACTACTATTGCAGAACTTTGGTTGAAATTAGAGTCCCTTTACATTACAAAGAGTCTAGTTAATAAACTTCATCTCAAAGAACGTCTCTTTACGCTCTAGATGTCCAAAGGTACACTCGTCCTATCTCATCATGTCGAATTTAATTTCATTATTATTGATTTGGAAAATCTTGATGATAAAATTGATGATGAGGATCAAGCAATGCTTCTTGTTATTTCACAACCTCATTCGTATAAGCATTTTAAAGAAATTATTTTTTATGGTAACCATGAAACTCTCTCTTTAGAAGAAGTTAAATCTGTTTGGCTGTTTAAAGAAAAGTTTGATGCTTTAATTGAGAAGGAGGCTGAGGGTTTAACGGTTAGAGGTAGAACTTTTGAGAAGGGAGAGAGTGGTAAGAGTCATAAGAAGTCTAAATCTAAGTCTAGAGGTAGAGATGCCAATCTTACATGTAAATATTGTAAGAACACAAGGTCTCTAACTATTATAAATTGAAAAATAAACTCGAAAAACAAGGTAAAAATAAGGGTAATCAATATAATTCTACCCCGAGGTTGCTGTGGTTGAGTCTAGTTCAAGAAGTGATATTCTTTTGGTTGTTCAAGGTAAACAACGATCTAAAGATGAATGGATCCTAGTCTCCGATTGTACTTTTCATATGTGTCCTAACAGGGATTAGTTTGCTACCTATGAAAATTTTTAGGGTGTTGTCCTTGTGGGTAACAATGCACAATGTGATATGGCGGGGAAAGGTACAATCAATATTAAAAGTTATGATGGTGTTATTAAAACCTCACTAATATTTGACATGTTCCTGATTTGAAATGCAACCTTATTTCACTTAGTACGCTTGAGTCTCTTTGGTGTAGGTACTCCTCTGTAGGTGGAGTCGTGAAGGTGTTATGAGGTAATATTGTAATCCTTAAAGGGAAAAGACATAGTACTCTTTATATGTTACAGGGCTCTACTGTTATTAGTACTACTAATGTTACCTCATCTAAGTCTCGGCAAGATGTTGCCAAGTTGTGGCATTACTGCCTAGGCCATATGGTTGAGAAAGGTATGCAAATCTTGTGCAAGAGGGGTCTAATGAGCCAAAGTTCAAGTAATATAAAGTTCTGTGAACATTGCGTTTTCGGTAAACAAACTAGAGTGTGTTTCTCTTCCCCAGGGATTCACAAGACCAAATATACTCTAGATTATTTTCATTTTGATCTATAAGGTCCCTTTCGCATTGCTCCTTGAGGTGGTAAAAGGTATATGTTGACCATTATCGAAGATTTCTCCTGTACGGTTTGGGTGTTTCTTCTAAAGAAGAAGAGTTAAGTTCTTCTCACTTTTAAGGAGTGGAAAGCCTTATCGAGGACCAAACAGGTAAGAAAATTAAGCAGTTGAGAACTTATAATGGTTTTGAGTTCCGTCAAGATGCTTTTGACGACCTATGCAAGAAGGAAGACATCGCTAGACACCAAACTTTGGTTAGTAAGCCTCAGTAAAACGGAGTTGTTGAGTATATAAACAGGACTCTATTGGAGAAAATTTGATGCATACTTTCTTATGCTAAGTTGGGACGTGAGTTTTGGGTTGAGGCAGCTACTGTTGCAAACTATCTTATCAATCGTTCCCCACATTTTTCTTTCGACAGTAAAATTCCAGAAGAAGTTTGGTCAGGCAACCTATTGATTATTCTAATCTTCATACTTTTGGGTGTCCTCTTCATGTTCATGTTAATGAGGGCAAGTCAGAGCCTCGTGCTGTTAAATGTGCCTTCTTAAGTTAGGAGGAAGGAGTTAAAGGTCATCATGTTTATTGTCCTGATCTTAAATATCATAAGATTTATCATAGTTGTGATATAACCTTTCATAAAGATGTTATATTTTCTTTTGGGCAAGATTTTGTGTTGTCTTCTTCTTATACAGATGATTAGGCTAGTACAAAAGGAGAAAGTAGAGTTCGCCATCCCCACCACTCCCCCTAAAGAGATAGTGCCACCTACTTCTGAGTCTTAAGAAACTCAGACTGATGCCATTGTACAAATTGATCCACTACCAGTGCAACCTAATTATATGTTGGCCCAAGATCTTTCTAAGAGACACCCAATTGCCAACGAGATTATAGGACTATAATTGTGATCTCTTTGCTTATGCTTTAGTTGTCAAAGAATTGTTTTGAGGCTATTGCTAGTGCATAAGCTGTGAATTGAATTGGTTTTATGCAGGAAGAAATTGAAAGTCTTCATAAGAACGAAACTTGAGATTTGGTGAAGCTTCGTAAGGGTAAGCTTGTTTTTAGTTCCAAGTGGATCTACAAGTTTAAAGAAGGCATCCCCGGTGTTGAAAGTAAGCAATATAAGGCTCAATTTGTTGCACGTGGTTTTGATCAACGTGAAGGAGTTAGTTTCAATAAGGATTTCTCTCCCGTTGTTCATCTTACCTCTGTTCGCGTACTATTATCTCTTATTATTTTTCATGATCTATAGCTTGAGCAAATGGATGTGAAAACTACATTCCTGTATGACAATCTTGAAGAAGAAATTCACATCCTTTAACCTGAGGGTTTTGTGGTTCAAGGAAAGGAGAACAATGTTTGTTGTTTGAAGAGATCTTTGTATGGTCTCAAATAATCTCCCAAACAATGGTATAAAAGGTTGACTCGTTTATGATTGGGCGAGTCTATTCTAGAAGTAGCTATAATAATTGTGTGTACTTTCAAAGTTCCCTGATGGTTCCCTCATCTATCTTTTGTTTTATATTGATATGCCTAGTAAGGCTCTTATTGATAGGTTGACAACCCAACTTAGTAGTGAAGTTGATATGAAAGACTAGGGTGTTGCTAAGAAGATCCTTGGGATGGAGATTATTCCAGATCGTCAAGCAAAAAAATTTATGATTTCTCAAAAGAAATATATTCAGATGATACTTAACAACTTCAATTTAGCTCACTGGAAGCCTATTACTACTCCATTGGAGCACACTTTAAATTATCTTCTAAACAATGCTCATCTACTAGTGAAGCTAAAGAACGTATGTCTCACGTTCCGTACTCTAATGTCATTGGTAACTTGATGTATACTATGGTATGTACCCAGCAAAATTTGTCCTATATTGTCAATGTTGTATCTAGGTATATGCATAATCCTGGTAAGGAGCATTAGGAAGGTATGAAGTGGATCCTTTGTTACTTGAAGGATTTTAGTGAGCTCAGTTTAGACTTCGAAAAAATTCATTGTGATCTCGGTGTTGTAGTTGGCTATGTTGATGTAAACTATGGTGGTGATTATGATCGGACAAGGTCACTTTCATCCTATGTTTTTACTCTTTGTGGTTCCACTATTAGTTGATATTCTTCTTTATAGTCCATTGTATCATTATTGACCACTGAAGTAGAGTATATTGCTACTACTGAAGGAGTGACAGAAGCAATTTGGCTCTGAGGTTTAGTGAAAGAGCTTGGTCTAACAAGATGCTCTTGTTGTCTTCTGTGATAGTCAAAGTGTCATACACCTTACGCTAAATAGTAAGTATCACTTTAAGACTAAGCATATTAATGTTCAACGCCACTTCATTCAGGATACTGTTAAAGCAGGTGAAGTTATTGTTGAGAAGGTTCACACTGCTGAGAACCCTGCCGACATGTTAACCAAGTCACTACCTATTGCTAAGTTCAAGCATTACTTGGACTTAGTCAGTATTCTTGATACTTGAGCACCCTTCGGGGCTTACGATGAAGAGAGCTCCTACTTTCAATCTTGTATCAAGATGGAGATTTGTTGTGATAATGACCCAACCCTTTAAGATTCCTACTATATGTAGTTCCTACTATGTGAAGGTTTTCTTTCATTTTTTAATATTATTTCCAAATTCCTACTCTATGTAGGATTCCTACCCTAGGGTTATACTACTATATAAACACCCCCTTGGAGGTCCTTTGTAACACGCATTGGTGTACTCTTCATTAGTCCTATCATGAAAGAGAGAGAGAGAAAAAAACACTTATAGTTTTTATTTCTTTGACATAGTGCATATTTTTGGGCTCTCTTCACCCCGTGAGTTTTTCTCCCAACACTCGGGTTTTCCACATAAAATTTTATTATATCGTTCAACTTTTTTTAGTTATTTGATTAATTCCATTGCCTCTACAACTACAAACACAATAAGTTTCAATCAGATACCTAGAAATTAATTTAAAGCTACAATCATTTATAGCCAAATAATTTTATTAAATAAATCTAAATTTTTTAAAAGTTCTAAATTTAGTTTAGATCAAATTTAAATTCATAAATCAGTAATTGAAATTTTGATAAGGCATTAATTAAATCCATAGTTGGTAGTTAAATTTTATATTAAGAAAAAGTTATTATAAGCATTTTAATGGGATAACTTTGTTCTTCTCTTTAACCATTTCACCTATTTTTCTATCCATCTTGTCTTCTTGATATTAATTTTTCCACCATCTTACCTTCCTGTTACTTACTAAAACATGTTGCTGCTCTTCACTAAATCTAACTTCATCTCTGATTTAACTTCTTTCTAACCTTACCCTTATTTTACCTCTTCAGTCTCTACCTATATAAACATTGATCCTTACTAAAGAGAGCTTTACAAAGGGTATTTTTGCCCCTCTTCTTCCATATTTGCTTTCTCTCTTTTAGCATTTCTGTTTCAAGAAACTACACCTTTATCCAAGATCTTTTCCAAAGTTGTCCATTTCCTTCTAATATAAAAGTCTTCCAAAATAGTTATTATGCAGGGCTCTGAGAAGGATGATTTCCCCCTTTACCTCCTTCAAGTAAGACACAAGCTTCTCCACCCTTTTCATCAGTAGGCGCAACCTAGGCACCTACAGCCTCTCCACTAGGCATAGTCTTGACTCCCTCACCCTCCTTCTAACAAGTTGAAGATCTAAAGACTTGAAAGCAAGTACTAGGAGCAAATGAAGAACTATCGCTGCACTTTTGTCCTCTTAAGTTTGAAGAGTTATTGTATCTCAAACTTGGAAACTCTTCAAAAGGTAGCCAAATATTGGGAGAACTCTGTAATTGGTTTTTTTAGGATAAGAGACCTACCTTTCCTTCAATACTAAATTGAGGACAGCTCCCGAAAAGGAATGTATTGATTCTCTCCTAATTGGTTGGATCGTATGTACGATGATTTATATCATTGTTGAGGTCTCTGGTTCAAGTCCAAAATGGCTTAGTTGCGCCAAAAAAAGAATAGAAGGAGCATATGACTCTCATATATTTAATATATATGGAGTAATTAGAGCAGATTCACTTTTTGGGGAATATTAGTCCAAGCAAAAATAAAATATTTATAGTGAAACGTCTTTCAAAATCCCTAGAGAGATAGTTCAATAATAAATCGAGGGATAAATAATTCAAATAATTCACATCCAGATCTTGATGTTTGGAATCCATATTATGTAAGAAGATATTGCTTTTGCTACAACCCTTAAGGATTTGCCCATTCTTTATACATAAACTCTTATGAGGGTTTCTCGTAATTTCAGTAGTTCTTCTGCTTCCAGGACAAATACTCCTATTTGTGCCTCATAAAAAGTAGTAAGAGGTTAAAAACATGTCTTTATAGTGAAATTGTCACTGCTTATGAACCTAAACCTGGATGACCTATCCATTACTAGGATGAAGCTTTGGTGAAATTAAGTGGAGGTTCGAATCAACGGATGAGTTGTAGTTAAGGATGAAATGTCACTCAAACCAAAAGCTAATTGGTTCTTTGAAACGTGTTAAGGCGCAACAATTGAGAATTTCAATACAACAAAAAATGAAAATTTTCAAATTCAAAAATGAAATTAGAAAAAAAATTGAGTGGAAAAGATCAATAATCAAGAAATTAATAAAATAAAACAGGGGCAAGTAAGAAACATAAATTATCTATTTTAGTTCTATCATCAGCTGTGGGTTCGAATCTAAGAGAAATTCTGAGAATGTGTGCTGCCCTAAAATTTTCTTGTTTTTTCTAAATGACAAGGACAAAAAAATGGATTCAAAAGAGATTTTAGTTTTTCCTTCTACAATACCTCGACGTGACATGAGAGTGCAAAGGGTTCTCAATAATTATTTTGCCTTTTCTTTTATAAGGGCTAATAAAATCATTTATTTTAACTTTTATGCATCTTGTAAAGTAGATCTCGAAAGATATAAAGGATCTCCACCAAGTCGTACATCTTTCATTTAATACAACTTTCCATAGAGTTTTATTTATATTGATGTGAAGTAAATCACACGTTAATACAGCCTTTATATTTGATATACAAAATGCATAAGAAGGGGGGTTGAATTGTGTATCCCCTATCTTTTAAAAATAATCCCCTTTTTAAACAACTTGCTTTTTCAGAACTATTGAGTAAACGTATCATGAAATATTGTAATTTGCTTCTAAGCACTTGTATAACACAATAAGAGTGAAAGTTTAGAATTGAAAGTTGAGAGTAAGAATCGACACAACAGATTTATACTGGTTCACTCCAAATCGTGGGCTACGTCTAGTCCTTAGAATCTTTTCTGAGATTTCATTAAACTTCTCAAAATTACAAGTATTCTTTTCACCGAGCCTCTTCAGGTCTCTTACAGAAAGTATTCTTTTCACACTTAGCCTCTTCAGGCTATCTGCTTTACTTCTTTCTACTGAAAGATGTTTTGAGCTTTGTTACAGACAGTAGTAGCTCTAGAGTTTAGTACAATAAAAAATATTTCTAGCTTTCGAATTTCTAGCTCTTGTAAAATTCACTAACTCTTGCAGTCTTCAACTCCGACTCATATTTATAGCCTTCGTCTTCAACCGCTTCTTAATAACTGCTTTTTTCTTCTTGTTTCTTGATCTTTGAAGAATCAATTATTCAGTTGAGATCTGTAACTAACTCAAACTGACTAATCATCCAACGTGGTATTTAGTTTTCGTCTGAGTTTCTTTCGTCTCATTTTTGTATCTATTTCCGTCTCATTTTTCTTTCGTCTCATGTTGGCTTCCGTCTCATATTGCTTCCGTCTCATTTTGCTTCCGTCTCATGTTACTTTCATCTCATGTTGCTTTCGTCTCATTTTGCTTTCGTCTCATGTTAGCTTCCATCTCATGTTGGCTTCCGTCTTATGTTGCTTCCATCTCATGTTGGCTTCCGTTTCATATTGCTTCCATCTCATTTTGCTTCCATCTCATGTTGCTTCTGTCTCATGTTGGCTTCCATCTCATTTTGCTTCCATCTTATTTTGCTTCCGTCTCATTTTCTTTCGTCTCATTATTTGGTCTTCATCAAAATTATTAATCGTAAAGTCATTTTGACTTAACAATCTCCCCCTTTTTGATGATAACAAATAATCATAGAAAGAAAGTATTATGAATACAATGATATACACTTAGACGACTATATACACAAAAAGTGTAGCCAATATCTTCTTCTACTATTCTTCTCTTCTCTTCCTCCCCTTATCTTTGTCATTTCTTCTTTCTCCTCTTCTCCTTTCACCTTTCTCCCCCTATTTGTTATTGACCAAAAAGATCATGACCTCAGATGCTTCATAACTTCAAGAAACATTTCTCTCATTTCTGTGCGAAGTGACTTGAGATCTTATCGAATATACTCTACTTCTTTATGCAAGTCACCCATAGAAGCACACAGATCATCAACTTTATCTTCAATGTCTTCATCATGCTTTTGTTGTACTATTTTAAGACCAACAGTCGTAATATATGCATATGAAGATATGACACCTAGTTCAGTGATTGTAAGGGAAGGAGGTTTGACAGATAGGTTTGGTTCTAGGAGATCAGAGTCTTCAGGGTTGGTTAGTCGGGGAACTTGTCTTCCGAATAGGTGTAGAACCTCTCCAATTTAAGACACGGTACTCAAGGGTCTGATGTGCATAATTAGATGCACAAAAGTCTCTATTGAGTAGTTGACATCTCCAATCCTAATGGATATGTACTGCCCATTTGTAAGTCTTCCAACTACCTGAGAAGAGTCTTCAGTGGTTCGCTGACCACAATTGCTTCCAAATGCCTTCGAAATGTAGTGGGGAACCTAAGTTCCTTTATGCTGGACTTCATAGCACGCTGCATCTATGTTTCTCACTTTAGCCTCGATCTGTTCCTCTTTCAGATCACCTGTTAACCCTTTAGGGTACAGTTTCTTCTTCCCCTTTTTCTCATTGCGAACAATGTATGGTCTTAGTTGAAAGTCAAGCACAACCTTGATCACAGTTCTCTTTATAATTGGTAAGATAGTATACTTTTTCCTTGTCATCTGTGTGGGGTATGGTTTGGTTCCCTCATCCCGTAGAAAACCATACATACTTATCTCATCATCGTTCAATAGATGCATAGTACTACTATTTACCAAGATTGGTTGAAATTATACCTTGACTGACCTTTTTGGGGTTTTTTTAATAATGGTAGAGCTACTACTCCTAACAAGTTGAATTTCTTCAATAATCTTGTTTTTAAATCTTCTTTTTTCAAAGGTTGAGAAGTATTAACTTATGCTGGACTGCGTTCAACTGATTTCTTCTTCTGAACAGCAGTAGGAGTGCTCTTCTTCTGACTGATTTTCTGTCTTTTTCCTTCTTCAATCAGTCTAGGAATCTGTTGTTGAGGTTGGGGCTTCTTCTTCTCAAACTCCAATTTCCTCTTTATCTCAGTTTCTTTAGTTAATTTAGCTGAATCTTCCTTAAAGATTGAGACTAAAGACCTTGTTGCCTAAGGTGTTTTCTTCTCAGAGTCTCCACCATGAGTCAACTCTTTTCCTTTCTTCTCCTCTTGCTGACGCATGGTTCGTACTCTGGGCGACCTTTTCGCTTGCTTAGGTATTGAAAGAAGTGTCTCCCTCTTTCTCTTCTCGGACACCTTCTCTATATACCGCACCTGGCTTCCTTCTCTATAAGAAATCGCCTTATCTTTCATCACTTCATCTGACA
>JAOTAX010030497.1:0-11485 GCA_025629825.1 Erythroxylum guanchezii
TAAGAGAAATCAAGTGATTTGAGATTATGGAAAATAATGGCAAAGGATAGTGAGATTAGAATGGTAGAATTTCCAAATGGGAAATTAAATTGTTTTTGATTTGTATAAGTGTGCAAGAAAAGATTTAAAAAAATTATATACCGGATTTCGGATTAGTGTAGTCTTAGGGTTTCCAATGCGAGGTTTTTTTGACATATTCGTTACCCGGATGTCGGACAATTCGTTTGGTTCGTTTTTCGTTTTCCGCAATTTCATAAATCCGATTATTCGAATTTGTTATCATGTTTTTGCTTCCGCAATTTGTTATCCGATTATTCGTTTCGCTCTGATTAGTTTTCGTTCTTCGATTTTCGCCTTATGTTCCCGCTTCCATCTTTCGGTTTGATTTCCGATCCGTTCATTGTGATTCGATATTGTTCGCTTTGTTCTCCGTTTTCCGTTCTTTATTTTCCGGTTGGGATTCGGTCCCGAGATCGGGTCCCAACATAAAGAATTCTGAGGACTGCACGTAACGCAGGGTTTGGGGTGAACCAGTATAAACTTGCTGTGTCAATTCTCACTCTCAACTCTCAAACATTTATTTTTGTTGTCTTACACACGCACTTATGAATAAATTGTGATACTTCATAATACTGATTTTGAATAAGTTTTTGAGAAAAAGCAAGTTTTTCAAGAAGTTCATATAAAAGGGGATTACCGAAAAAGAACACCCAATTCAACCCCCCCTTCTTGTGCATTTTGTATATTGAATACTAAGTCTATACTAACGTATGATTTACTTTATCGATGTTGAGGAATTACCTATCACATCCTTTGCATATAGTTCAACCTTCAGAGGTCTAGTTAAGGGAGGATTTGACATATGCAGAGCAATCAGTGGAGATCCTAGATTTTAAGGAAAAGATCTTGAGAAACAAGACTGTGAAATTGGTTAAAGTCTTATGGAAGAACTATGCAAAAGAAGAGGCAATATGGGAGCCTTTGGAAGCAATGAAGGAGAAGTATCCACACCTCTTCAATAACTCAGGTAAGAATTTCGAGGACGAAATTCTTTTAAGGGAGGAGAGTTGTTGGATCCTGAAATTTTTTCTAAATTACTTATTAATTGTTTAATTATTTATTTTTTGTTTGTTTGATTGATTATCTATTTATTTTTAGAATTGAGTCATTAATTAGAAATTTGAGGGAAAGATTAGAATCAAGTTAGATTAATGAGTTAGTAGATGAAATTAAGTGAAAGAAGGGTAAATATGGAAAGATTAGTTAAATGAGGGGCAAAATGGGAAAGACAACTAAAATGTTGTCTTGAATTAGAAAAGAGAAGAGAGAAAGAAGAGAAGAAAAAACGTAAAGAAAGAAGAGAAGAAGGAGAAAATCGTGGAAGAAGAGAGAAAGGGAAGAAACAAGAAGAAAAAAAGGAGAAATCAAGCTTGTTAAGGTAAGTTAATCATCTTTTCTTCTTGCTTTAGTAAAGAAATGGGTTGTGTTGAGAATGAAGGAGTTAGACAGAGAAAGGGGTTTTTGTGTTAGAAGAAGATGGTTTAAGGGAACCCATTTGATTTTAGGGTTTCTAAACTAGGTTTTGGGTTTTCTATCCTAGATGGACTATGGGTAGGTTAGGTTTAAGCTTGATTTGTGTTGATTTCATTTGTTGTGATTATGGAAGTTTTAGGAGATTTCTGTTTGAATTTGGATTGAATGAGAATTTTAGTTATGTTAGGAAATCAAGAAAAACCTACCCAAGAGTAAGAGGAAGAGCACAATTGAGTTTAGATTTTCAAGCGAAATAAGGTGGGTAAAATATTTATGTTTTTTTTGTAAATGGGCAATGTGCCTATGTGTGTTTGTATATGCTTGAATTTCTAAATTGTGAATTGTTGTGATGTGGGAAATGCATTATGATGTGTTTTATGTATTGCATTGAAAGATATATGACATTTATGTTATAATTGAATTGTGAGTATGATCATACTATGCCTTGGAAATGTATCATGGCATTTTGATTTAAATGGAAAGAAGGAAAAAGCATGAGAATACGAATTTGTGATTGATTGAATTGAGCATAAGAGTTGATTGTGTTTGGGCAAGAGTGGAACCGTTTCGTAGTCACGTGCACGTCGATATAAAGCCTTCTCTTGGCTGCCCGTTTGTGGCACACGAGATCCGAAAAGTGGACTCGTTTCATTCACGGTGTAAACTTCGATTTCTCCATTTTGTTCCACGGAACTCTCGAGCCAATTATTTGTGCATTTGCATTTTGACATGTTAAGTTATGATGCAATTTAAGTGTTATGCTTTCATGATAAATTACATTCAATATGTTTTATGTGATGATGTATTAAATTATGAGTTATTAATTAGAATTGTGAATGATGAACTTACATTGCTTGATTATTAAGATAAGGCGTGTATGCCTATATGAATATTCACATATAAGTTTGATTGTGTGGCTTGTAATCAATGGCTATAAATATATTAGCCACTGAGCTGTGTAGCTCAACCCATCATTTTCCCTCCTCAGGTGCAGAACGAAAAGATTAGTAATCCTTTCAAGGTATTAGAAAACTCCAAGATAGCTAAAGATCTTTTGTACTGAGTTAAAGACTAATTTGGATAGCTTTATAGGCATATCAAATATGAGCATCCTTTTGTATTTTGTATTAAGTTTGATGTGTATGTTGATATGTAAGTAAAGCTTGTTCAAACATTTATTTTGTTCAGAAATGAAAATGAGAATTTGAGAAGTTCCTTTTGTGTATGATTATGTTATTTTAAAGGTTGAGTATAATGGATGTGGAAGTGGAATGTGTATGTGCATATTCTTTTTTGTTGAGATTGCAAATTGTTGTTAGTATTAGAATAGCATGTTAGAGATGGAAAGATTGTATGTGATGAATTATTTGAGTTGAGATTCAAGAGTTAATGAGATGTACTTAGTGGTTGAAGGGATATGAAGTGTATTGTACTAGAAAAGGTGAATTTGAGGAGATTATGAGTAAAATGAATGTTAGAATGGATATAGGATCCATTGGAGGGGTCTTGAAGAGTGAAAATTTACATAAAACCCGAAGGTTACACAGTCAGGCCGCGTATAAAGACGTTGACCGTGTATTCTAGATGCAGAAAAATCTTCAGATCCGTGGGTTACACGGTCTAACCATACATATTCACACGGTCCATGTTTTGACCCTCCAAATGACAAAATCTTGCTTCAAGTTCTTCACAAAAGTTGTAGATCTAGAAGACCTCTTCGAAACTATCTAAAGATGACCTTAATCCAATATCTTTAGTGAAAGTTATGCCAATTGTCCCAAGATAGGTACAACATGATTGAGGGCAAAATCATGTTTGATTCTTTTAGCTATAACTCCTTCATCCGACCTCCAAATAAAGTGGTTCTTGAGCTAATATATTTCTAACACATTTTTCCTATCCTTCCATAAAACCTGGTAGCCTTTGGTGTCAATTTGAAAATGATTGATGGAAAGAAAGTGAGGGATAGGTTTGAAGAGCATGACTGGGTTATGAAAATATTTTGAATTTTTAAGTATATCTTGAGCTATAGAGCTCCAAATGAGATAATTCTTATTTCAAAATAAACTAAAGATATTGAACTACAATTGTTTTAAAGAAGTCAAATTGTGATTTTGATGATTGGCTGATGTGGGCACGCGTACTTTTATGGGATGATGGTAAAGTGAGAGTTCATTGACATAACCCTACAAGGAAACCCGCTCATACTTTATGACTTCAGATTTGTTGGGTTCTAAAAACGAGGTCCAACACATAGAAAGTCTTAAACTAGTAACATCCTTTTAAATTCATGTTGAAATCTAACATTTTTAGTTACCTTTTATTCATAATAAAATTCATCCTTATTTTTAGAGTTAAAAGGTATTTCTTTTTATGAATAGGAGTTCGTTTTATTTAGCATTAGATCAACTTCATTTTTGTTAAAATAAAATCCATTATTTTTTCTCAAGTCAAAATTTAAAATGAAGTTCATCGTCTTCAAGAAAGTTTAATTTCAAAATCTATGCCCTTTTTGTTAAAGTCCTTTCATCTTTAAGCCAATCTCAAATTTATTTCTAGGTTTGTCTTTTCCAATTTAAAAAATTATGTTTTTGAATCATATGTCATCCTTTCTTCGTCTTACATCAAAATATTCATTTTCTTTTCAAATCAAAAGGTTAAATTTCTCCCTTAAGTAGCATTGACCTATTAATTTAAAGTCCTAAATCCACTTTCCCCAAATTCCTTAATCACTCACAAATGTGTTGGTAAATAAATCAATCTCATCCTTTCGTCAAACTATTTATTTTCAATTATTATATGAATAAATGAACTATTCTTGCAATCACACCTTTCCAATGTCATAGTTACAAGCAAATGAATTTATAATTATAATGTTGTAAGAACAGGTTATTTGCTTATTTTGAACATTAATGTTAGAAATGACTGTTTTATTTGATGCATTTAATAGAGAATTCATTTTTTTTTTTGGAGGAAGAGGCATGCTGAAAATGTTTGAAACGGAATTGTCTGACATCTTTTGTAAAGGTTCAGACATTTTAGGTTTGTTTAATGTCGTTAAGTGAAAATAGAGTTGGATTAAGTGGTAAACAAGGCTGGATTGTAATAGGTAACGCAAAATCTGATGCCTTTGTAAGGGCCTAAACCTTATCCTCTAAAATTTACGCAAGGTAATAACGTAATAGGTGCTTCATCCTCGCTCCTCCCTCCTCCCTCCTCACCTTCCTTGCACATATAATTATATCTATACGGACATACATTTATGTACAGTGTGCGTCTCCTAAGTTGAAAATGGAGGTCACGGTGGCTTTTACTACCTTGAATTACCTTCTCGTACGCTCATCCCCACCATTTTTGGCCAAGAAACGTCGGCGCAACTTTGCTGCCAGACCACCAATTCTACTTCTCGATGAACCTGTCGTCACCACCCAGTTGCCGCAACGACATTCAAAGTCCTATTTTTCAAGACAAAGTGCCATTCTTGAAGTTCAACGATCCTCTCACCTAGTTTTTGCTCTTCAGAGGTTCTTTCCACATCCTTACTTTTTTGCTATTGTTTGTTTATATGTTAGATAAATTTTTTTGTCAAGTTTAATTGTGCTCTTAGTAATAATGATGCAATGAGTAGTCCGTGTATGGAGGTGCCGTCTAGTCCTGTCGGTTGAATTTTGAAGCTTTGTATTCTTGGTTATGAGGATTTTTTTTTTCCGTTTATCTGATTTTCTGGGTTTGCCGTCCGTATTTGGTGGACTGATTACTATGTGTCATCTGAAGTCACATGATGGCTCAGTGGGTTGATGGTATGGATTTCTTTTTGTGGACAATCGCTAAAGTGTCCCTAAAACTTCAAAGTCTTCTTTGGTTGTTTCACCTAGAGGATGTAGAATGCAAATTGACCTAAATGTGGACCGAGTCTCTAAATTGTTGCACAGTAGGTGGTTTAGTATTTGACTTTTGGCTTCATAATCATCCTATGGCTACAGCCCTGAATGAATCACTTGTCAAGATATGTATCAGGTGGCAAGATTCTTCCAATAACCTCTAAAACAAAACAAGGTGGTTATTATTGGCTCAAAATCTTTTTCACTCTTGTTACAATTCTGCAGTTCTCATAGGATAAATCCTCAAACACAAGTGAACAATAGAGGCAAATTAGTTGCTATATGATAGGAAATGGTTATTATTGATTCTGTGTGTAAGACTTCTAATTGTGAATAAGTCTTCTTCCTTTTTCTTGATTCGCATGATTAACATATTTCTGTTGTTGACTATAGATCTAGAACTATCTATAACTCATTTCATTTAGTTATTTATGGTCATTCATTTTATATTACATCAATATGTTTAAAATTTTATTTCAGCAAGTTAGGAGTGAGAATTGTGATTGTAGATAGAGAGAGAACTTATTCTCTCCCTGAGGAGCAACTCTTGCTCTGGTATAGGAAGTGATCCTTGGATTCACTTGTAATAGCAGTGTTTATCACTGATTACTATCAATAATATACTGATCTCTAGTCTATTAAGCTAGAGTTTTCTAACATTGGTTCGACCTGCCGGATACCAATTGTGGGAGAGACGATCCTTTTGTTTTCGAAGACTAGAGAAGTTAGAGCAACTCACCTTGATGCCACCCAAGATGTCTGATAGGGTAGACGTATTGGAATCTCGTATGGCGAACTTGGAGGCCGGGGTGGAAGAAATTCAGTCATCCATGCGAATGGCAATGGGAGAAATGCAGTGATCCTTGCTGCTGGACATGAGTAAAATGTTGGGTAAGAGGCTGGAGGAATGATAGGGGAGTGGCAATGAGTTAGGAAGGGGGCCAAATGCTGCGGGGGAGAGGAACCCAGGCCCTGGGCAATCACATCCGGTGGAGCACTCCTATGATACTATGGAAAAATATAGGATGTCAGTCCGCAAGGTGGAGTTACCCATGTTTGATGGGTCTGACCCTGTAGGGTGGATCACGAGAGCCGAAGTATATTTTGAAGTTCATAATACTTTAGACCCGATTAAAATGAAGCTAGCTCTTCTGAGCATGGAAGGTTCCACCATACATTGGTTTAACCTTCTTTGGGAGACAGAGGAAGAGTTGGACTGGGAAAGGTTTAAGTGAGCCCTTATCGATTGTTATGGGGGAAGAAGGTTTGATAATCCTTTTGAGGAGTTGTCGGACTTGAAGCAGACTGAATCGGTGGACGAATATATTGAGGCTTTCGAATTTATCTCGTCGCAAGTAGGTCGATTACCAGAGGAGCAGTTCATGGGGTACTTCATGAGTGGTTTAAGAGCTGACATTCGAAGCAGGTATGTACGTTTGGACCTGTCAATAGGTACCAACTGATGAAGATAGCGAGAGCGGTGGAGGATGAGGTGAATGGTGAGCTCGGAGGCGTCGAAGGTGCAAGTCCTCGCATGCACATGTGGTCTCTGCACCAAAGGAGCCCTTTTAGGGGCAACTTCCGGTTCAACCCAACCCATCGTGACCCGAAGCCTCCAAACCCGATGGGTCGTGGGAGATTTGAGAGTGGCGTTGGATCGGGAAGAGGTTGCGACTTCACTGCGTCTCCACCCGAGTCCCTGGCGTAGCGTCAGATGGTCGTCCCACCCACGACGACATCCACCAGGCGATTCGAAGGAGATAGGAGGGGACCGACGGAGAGGAACAAAGGGGTGCGCCATCTGTCTGTTATGAAACTGCTTGTTGTAAGATTGAGTGACCCGTCAGTCTGGGTTAAGCACTTGGAAATCAGGTTCGGGAATCTGATTCTTTCCCTTGCCCCTCTTCTTAGACTTTCCTATGTTGTCGGTAGACTCGTTAAAGGGAGCCTTAGACCTTAGACTCTTCAAAGGGAGCCTTAGACCTTGAATCCGTTTGAGAGAGGGACTCAATCTCGTGAATATGTGGACAGAAAAGGCTTCCTTTTTTATTTCAACTTGGTCCTCTTAAATAGGACTCAACATTACATGAAATAGAGTTCTATTCTAACAAAGAAACCTATCTTGATAGGAAGGAAACAAGATAACTACCAGAAGAGATAAAAGATAATTGCTTTCCTAAGTTAAAGATAACACTAAACCAATGCTATCCTTAATCTGTAGATGAGATAAGATTATTACACCTTGAATAAGACTGATCTATGAAGGAGTCTGTAACACTGTCATATCAAGAACTCATGAACCGAAAGGCAAAAGGCTTGTGTTTCAGATGTGGGGAGAGGTTCCATCCCCTTCATTAGTGTACTGAAAAACAGCTGAGGTTGTTAATCTTGGATGACAAAGAAACCTTGGATGAAAATGGAGAAATTATAGCCCTGGAAGCAGAAGTGGAGGAGGAGGTTGAAATAGCATTGGAATACAGAACAATGGGGGTGTTCGGAGTGAATGGGACAGTGATACTGGAAGCTAAAACTATGCGATTGGCAAGGAAATTACAAGGGGCTCCGATTGTGATCTTAGTGGACAGCGGAGCCAGCCATAACTTTATTTCTCCTGAGCTGGTTAGTGGGTTGGGGCTGACCGTGGGAGCAAGCAAGGCGTTGGGAATCAGATTGGGAGATGGCCATAAGGTGACTACTCAAGGGAAGTGTTTGGAAATTCCTATTCGGGTGGGAGACTTAGAGTGGAAGTTGATGCTTATGTCTTGGACTTAGGCGGAATGGATGTGATCCTAGGGGTGGCTTGGTTACAAACTCTAGGAAAGGTAATAGTGGATTGGAAGGAGATGTCGATGCAATTTCAACATAAGAGGCAACATGTTCAGTTACAAGGGAATGCAGGATTTCAGTCCATTCCACAAAGAGGTAGTGTGTATTTGGAAGATTCCGTGTGCTTGCATGGTCTCCTAGCTATCTTAAGGGGCGAATTCTTATCGGTTGAAGGGGAACATATAATGGCAGAACAACAGATGCAACTTACCAGCAGAGAGGATCAGGAGTTGAACCAAGTGTTGGATAAGTTTCCGGAGGTATTTTTAGAAGTGTAAGGGCTGCCTCCTGAAAGGAATCACTCCCATGCCATTGTGTTGCAACAAGCGTAAGACCCTATTAGTGTGAGACCCTACAAATACCCTCATCATCACAAGGATGAGATAGAAAAATAGGTGCAGCAAATGTTACTGATGGGAATCATCCGCCCAAGCTCTAGCGCCTATTCTAGCCTGGTAATCTTGGTCAAGAAGAAAGATGCTTCTCGGAGAATGTGTGTAGACTAAAGAGCACTCAATCGAGTCACCATACCGGACAAGTACCCTATTCCGGTGGTGGATGAATTGTTAGATGAGTTGAATGGTGCCGGATTCTTTTCTAAGCTAGACCTCAAATCGGGTTATCATCAAATTCTGGTTAAGAGGGAGGACATTCATAAAACGGCCTTCCGCACACATGATGGGCATTACGAGTTCCTTGTGATGCCGTTCGGGCTAACCAACACTCCAGCCACTTTTTAGTCCATTATGAATGACATTTTCAGACCTTTCCTTAGGAGGTTTGTGTTGGTTTTTTTTGATGACATCCTCATTTATAGTGCTGATTGGGATACTCACCTTTTACATTTGGCAAATGTCTTGGAGGTCTTACAAGCCAATTAATTTGTAGTTAACAGGCAGAAGTGTATCTTTGGAAGAAGGACAGTAGCATATTTGGGCCATGTGATTTCTGCCGAAGGAGTAGCAGTGGATCCTGTCAAAGTATCTTGTGTGGTGAACTGGCCTGTTCCTCATAATGTGAAGGGAGTGAGGGGATTCCTTGGGTTGACAGGTTATTACGGAAAGTTCATTATGAATTATGGAAAGATAGCCAAGCCTCTCACCGAATTGACAAAGAAAGATGGGTTTCATTAGAACTAAGCAGCCTTAGAGTCATTTAACACCTTGAAGAGGGCCCTAACTACATCACCCGTGTTAGGTCTTCCAAACTTTACCTAGGCCTTCGAAGTGGAATGTGATGCTTCAGGCAAGGGGGTTGGTGCAGTATTGATGCAAAATAGAAGACTGATTGCTTATTTTAGCAAGGCCTTATCTGACGGTAATCTTTCCAAATCAGCTTATGAGAAGGAATTGATGGCATTGGTTTTGGCAGTACACTATTGGCGTCATTACTTGTTGGGCAGGCTCTTTGTTGTTTATTCGGATCAAAAAAGTTTCCGTCACTTACTACAACAAAGAGTTTCCTTTACGGACCAACAATGTTGGATGGCTAAGCTACTTGGGTATCACTTTGAGGTAATTTATAAACCTGGACCCGAAAACAAGGCTGCTGATGCTTTGTCAAGAATCTGTGAAGTGTCTAAATTCGGGAGCATTGTATCATATCCATTGTGGGCTGATCGTCAAATTCTTCAGCAGGAGGTTAACGGGGATCCTGTGCTCAGTGGTATTATTCGGGAATTGCAACAAAACCCAGTTGCAAAGAAAGGGTTTTTGTGGCACCAAGGCGTTCTCTTATACAAGGGGAGGTTAGTGATTTCAGCCCAATCTGCTCTTATTCCCCTATTTCTAAAAGAGTTTCACTCTTCACCTATAGGGGGTCACTCAGGTTTTCTTCGCACATATAGAAGGATTGCTCACAATCTTTATTGGATTGGCATGAAAAAGTGTATTCAAGACTATGTTAAGTCTTGTGATACATGTCAATGACAGAAATATGCAGCAACTTTTCCGGGGGGTTTGTTACAACCCCTACCGATTCCCAACCAGATTTGGGAAGATATTTCCATGGATTTCATCACGGGACTTCCTAAATCTAAAGGATATGAAGCAGTATTGGTGGTGGTGGATAGATTGTCAAAATACGGCCACTTTATTCTTTTGAAGCATCCGTATACCGCCAAGAGTGTGGCTGAAGTATTTATAAAAGAGGTAGTCCGTCTACATGGAGTTCCTTCATCGATCATAAGTGATCGAGATCCCTTGTTTGTGAGTTATTTTTGGAGGGAATTATTCCGACTTTAGGGTACTATGCTTAATATGAGTTCATCCTATCATCCGGAGATGGATGGACAAACCGAAGTCCTTAATCGATGTTTAGAAACCTAATTGCGGTGCTTTGCTTCCGAACAGCCCAAACATTGGTCTTATTGGGTTGCATGGGCAGAACTATGGTACAACACTACCTTTCATATATCCACAGGTTCCACTCCTTTTGAATTGGTCTATGGCAAAAAACCTCCAACACTAGTTTTGGTTTTTACAAGGGGAAACAAAAGTAGAGGCTGTGGCAAGAGAATTGGTTGAGAGGGATGAGACTCTACTTCAGCTGAAACATAATCTTCAGCGAGCTCAAGACCAGATGGAGAAATTTGCAGATAGGAAGCGGATTCCCTTATCCTTCACGGTGGGGGAATGGGTATTTTTAAAGCTCCACCCTCACAAACAACTTTCTGTGGCCCGGCGAATTAATCAGAAGTTAGCGGCTAGATACTTTGGCCCATTCCAAATTCTGGAAAAATTGGGGGCTGTTGCTTACAAACTTAAACTTCCACAACATTCTAGAATCCACCCGGTTTTTCATGTGTCCCAATTAAAGAAAGCGGTTGGCAATTATACAGCTGAAGCAAACTTGCCAGACGGTATGGAGGTCGAAGTGGAGGATATGGTGGAACCAGAATCTGTCCTAGCCAGCAGAATTATTACCAAGGAGGGACACTCAATTCGGCAGTGGTTGGTTCATTGGAAGGGTAAGCCAAAGGAGAATGCTACGTGGGAAGATGAATGTGTTCTTCAGAGCCAATTTCCTCATTTTAGCCTTGAGGACAAGATTGATCTTCTAGGAGGGGGCAATCTTAGGGCCAATGATAATAATAACACTAAGCCTAGGACATGGAGAGTGTATTCACGTAGAGAGAAAGAGGGGGCTGCGAGGAATGAAGAGAATGATGTCAGAGTTAGTTAGAATTGGGGCTGAGGTGGCACAAGGGAATAACAAAATGTACGAGGGGCAGCTAAGAGAAGGGG